>PVIC010009695.1:0-44782 GCA_004025085.1 Thryonomys swinderianus
TTTTCTTGTTGCTATTAAAAAAAGCAAAACTGTGCATACCTGAACAATTGCATGGAAGAAGCAAATGCCAAATATTATTTTTCTCCATTTTCTTCCAAGTATATTTTCTTCAAAAAATGAGGGTGTCATTTCAGTAAATGCTCTCCTGACATTTGCACGTAGGCCTTTTGGAGGCTCATTGGTTACCTGCATCGAGACCGAACATACACAACAGATAAGGTCACTATATTGATTGCTGTTTTTCTGAGTAAAACACATAGACCAAAGCCACTAAGAGGCTGTAGACAGCTGAATCCTACGGGCCTTCCTGGCATGTGCCCACCAGCTTTGTATCTTGTCACCTACCGTCCAAGGAGAGGAGGGCCCGGTGGGGTCCTCAGACCTATAGTAGCTGAACCACTCGCACACAGACCTCAGGTACTTCCATATGGTCTTCAATTCTCTAAACATAGGCCAGAAATCAGGCTAAGGCTATCTCCCCTGGATTTTGTAGTCATATCAAAATATACTTTGTCTATGACGTAGGAGGGAAGAACCACCACTTGTTCTTCATAGGCAGAGGCTTCCCACATATTGGAAACCTCCTGTGTTAAAATCCAGCAGTCACATCAGCTGTAGGCCTTCCTCTCAAAAGTACAAATGGCACCTTACTTTGGGAGGGATCTGTTAGCGCTCTGTATGCTTTAACATTTCTTGTAGAGATGGTCCGAGCTAAGAGTTGAATATGACATGACAGGTCATGACAGGACGGACACTGTCTTGGGAAGTCATTTCCCTGCTTGCTGTCAGTTGAAAGGACATTGACTTCTGCCTTTCTACTCTGGCCACACAGACTTCAGCCATGCAAGATCTGAGCTTCCTGGAGCCCCTAAGTGAACACTAGAAAACCAGTCATTTCACACCCCGGCCATACACATACATTACCTTGACAGAATTTTGGAGCACTGTAACAGGAAATGTTCTACTGGGCATGGAGCTTAGAAAAAGCCGAAATGTGTCCTTGATAACATTATCTATTTAAAACAAAGACAGAACAGGAAGAGTAACTGTTTAGCTTGTATTAGCACTTTTTAAAAAAGGAATTATTATTGAGTGGAAAGAAAAAACTCGTAAGTGAAATAAATAGGTCACAGATGTGTACATATCATATCTTTTCTCTTATATGAGAAAATGAAGATGTAAATGAGTTCCAGAATGCATGATAGATACTGTGAAATAGTAAATAATCAAAGGGAAATGGGGTTTAGGGGAAAGTAATGAAGGGAAAGAAAAAAATTTGATGGTTAAAAAAAGGAAACAAAGAATGGGGGTTGTAGGGTGGGAAGGGGAAGGAGAAAATGAGAAGTCATGTCATATACTGGTACAAGTTCTCAATGTTGAGCGTAATTGTGATGTGCATATATAATGTACCAATAAAGATTCTAATAAAAAGAGATCATGTAGATTTATCATCACCCCAAAGTAAAATCTTCTCTACTTGTATAAAAAGAGGAAAAAAAAAGAAAAAGGAAAAATGTGTTATATACTCCATTCAGAGACTTACATGATCTATTTTAAGTATGTTGTAAGCCATTTTAAAATGGGATGGGAGGAGTTTTAAAAACTTCATACTAGAGGGCTGGAGATTTAGTTTAGTGGTTCCATTGCCTGCCTAGCAAGTGCAAGGTCCCTGGTTCGATCCCTGGTAACCACATAGAACATAGGGCATGGTGGCTCACACCCACCAGCAATCAGTACCATATAGTCCAGTGCTGGACTTGGTGGCTCAAGCCTGTAATTCCAGCACTCAGGAGGCAGAGGCAGGAGGATTGCTGAGTTCGAGGCTTGCCTGGGCTACATAGTGAGCTCAGGGCCAGCCTGAACTACAAAGTGAGACTCTGTCTCAAAAACAAAACAAAACAAAAAACCCTTCACACCAGGAAGGTCTGACAGTCTAGAAGCTGGCACATTGGGAAAAAGAAATAAGGGACGTGTCAGCTTTTAATACTTGATGAGGTATCAAGAGACTTCTTTTTGAAATAGGGGAAATTTCTAATTGAAAAAGGGAACAGTTACAGTTAGTACCTGTAGCTCAGGTATTTTTTTTTTCTAAGCTTTTTACTTTAAGGCACAAATTGCATAAAAAGTTTCAGAAAGCCCTAGGGAGAAGAAAGGGCCATTCTTTGGCAGAGAAGTTACAAAGGGACTAGAAGGAGCCAGGATACTGTAGATAAGTTAAATCAATATGTTTACTTTCTGAACAGTTGACAGAGAGCTAAGAGGGAGGTTCAGAAAGCCAAAGTAAAGTTGGAAAAAAATTATTGTTGCTACCACAGACTTCTATCTTGGGGCTTAGCCCTGATTGCTCCCTGTTTACAATCCTCCTAGATTATTCCAGGGAATGATATGCCCCTCCTTTCCTGTGTTCATCAAATATCACTTTCTCAAAGAGGCTCACCAAGCCCAATGTATTTAAAATTGCTACCTCCCTCCCACTATTGTCTTTCCGATCTCATTACCTCATTCCTCTCATTTTTTTCTAAAGCATAACCACATGCCATCATACTAGCTAAGTCACAAATTGATTAATTTATTCATTGTTGGTCTCCTCCCACATGGGCAGGTATCTTTGGTTGTTTTTATTTGCTGACATACTACTTGTGTCTCAGGTAAGGAAAGTAAAAGTAGAAGAAAAACAATGCCTACAATAATGAACTATTATAAAGAGTGGACTCCCAAGAAAAGCTATATAAAATAATATTATATGTAAAAGCAATGTGTTCAACATACTTGGATCTATGAAGGATTTAATTAGTTCTTCCATTGCTAACATCCAAGAAACAGCAAGGTGGCAGTTTTGCAAAAATACCCAATTTCCTGATTTCATCGCGTCTTTGATCATTTTCTCAGCGATGGGTCCTTGTCCTTGCCCCAGTGAAATTGACTGCACGCTGAATTAACAACATTAACAACAACAACAATGAAAGATTGTTTTATGCTACTTTAAAGAATGTAGGTAACTTAAAAAATGCAAACAAAGTATGAGAGATTCTTGCATAAAACAGCCATGCTTTTAACCTTAATTCTGATAGATGTGCTAATACTGTACTTATTTTGAAAAACATTTTAATTGTAATTCATCAGAACTGAACAAATGCTATGCATGGTAACAATTGAACACCCTTGGTTGAGAAGAGAACTTTGCTGATGTCCTGTGAGATCATTCATGTTCCTTTCTGACTCAGATCATTTTTCTCTTTCCTTTTTCCCAAAGGTGACCACTGTCCTAATTTCCAATAAACACTACAGTTTTGAAAAAGAACTTTAAAAATTAAGTCTGACTTACAGAAAAGTTAAGTAACTGTACAGAGATGGTGCAGAAATACTTATATATGGCTTGCCATAGTCTCTCAAAGTGAACACGTACGGATTACTTTGTGCAGGCCAAAAAGAGACCATGATTGGATCCTACCCACCAGTACCCATCTGATTCTCCAAGGAAAGAACAATGTAAAGTTCTAACACTACAGATTAATTTCGTTCACTTTTGAATTTTACATGAATAGAATCATGTAGTACATATTATCTTCTATTATATATCAATTGATTTTAGACTCATGTTATTATAGCTAATTCACTTTCATTGCTGTGTAATATTCTGGCATGTGACTGTCTAATTTATTCATTCACTCTGGTTTTGATGGATATTTACATTATTTCTGGTTGTTGACTACCATAGTGTTTCCAAAAATCAGCTGTCTCTGCACATCTTTTAGGCTATTTATGTGATCCACTTTTTATACGTATATTTTCACAAGTGGAATTGCTGTTTCACAGAATATATATTTGTTTAACTTTTGTGTAATATCAAACTGTTTTCCAAACTGGGGTTGTCATTCTATATGTCCACCAGCAGATGGGAGTTTTGGTTTCTCCACAGTCTGTGTGACAGATGTACAGTGGGGTCTCATGAAGTTTTAAAGTTGTTAGTTTTTTTTGAGACAGGGTCTCGCTTTGCAGTTCAGGCTGGCCCTGAGCTCACTATGTAGCCCAGGCAAGTCTCAAACTCAGCAATCCTCCTGCCTCTGCCTCCCGAGTGCTAAGATGACAGGCGTGAGCCACCACGCCCGGCATGTTAGCTCTTTTTATTGGCTACTTGGCTACTCCCTTTTATGTCTTTTGTAGCCCTTTTTACCTATTTGGTTGTCTGTCTTTTTCTTACTGATTCTAATAATTCTTTAGATTGGATGTACTACTTTGTTAGTTATATTTACTACAAGTAGCTTTTCCCACTCTGTCACTTGCCCTTAAAAACCTTTGTTAATACTGGCTTTTATGAATAAAATTCTAAATGTTAAAGGATTTAAGCTTAATTTATTAACACTTTAAAGTTATTTTTTCCACTTAAGAAGTCTTTCCTTACCCAGGCTGATATTTACTTGCGACCTTTTATTTACTGCTTTACCTCCTATGTTTAAATCTTTCCCATTAGAACTGATGTACATATGTGGTACAGGGTAGAGGTAAAGGTTTTTTTCTCATGTAAAGACATCTAACTCTCTTAAGGAGATTTACTGAAATGATAATTTCTCCCTCATGGCTCTGAGTTACCATTTCTGTCATAAATATCACCCTAATATACTTGAGTCTATATCTGAATTCTCTGTTCTCTTTTATTCATCCATCTACCTAGTTTTGTGCCAGTACCACAGTATCTAAATAATTCTAACTTTATAATAAGTTCATAGTAAGTCTTGACATGCAGTAAAACAAATCCTCTCTCTTTATTTTTCTTCTTTAATACTGCTTGGTTATTCTGTTAAGAATGTAGAGGGGGTGGAGGGTTGTGGGGTAGGTAGGGGAACGGGAAAAAATGAGAATTAAATTGTGTCATATACTGGTACAAATTTCCAATATCAAGTGTGATCATGATGTGTATATGTAATGTACCAATCAAGATAAAAATTAATTAAAGTCCAGTGTCTTCAGTACATTTGCAATGTGGTATGGTCATCACTGCTATCTAGTTTCAGAATATTTTCACTACCCCACAAAAGCACACCATACCTAATTTGTTAGAGTTCCCAAGAAAAAAAGAACACACACACACATAAGTATGTGGTGGTGACAATGTGTGCACACATGCACGTATATATTTAATGAAGTTGATTCATGTGATGACGGAGACTAAAGCTTCCTAACCGGCCTTCTACAAGCTGAAGAATGAGGAAAAGTGCAGGTGTCGCTCAGGGAGTCTGAAGGCTTGAGAGCCAAGATGTGCTGGCTCTGGTAGAACATTTCATCTGAGCCTTTCCACCCCACCCCTCTCTCTTCTCTTCTGGACTTTCATTAGTGTATACTGGTATGCTTGCCAGTGCCTCTTAGGAATCTTAAACTGTTCACTTTTCTTCATTCTTTTTCCTTTGGTACTTCAGATTGAGTGATCCTAGTTAACCTCCCTTTGTGCCCACTAGTTCTTACCTCTCTTTCACATACTTTTTAAAAAAATTCCTTTAGTGCTTATTTTCATTTTAATTATTTTACTTTTAACCTCTAGATTTTTTTTTTTTTTTAATTTTGACAGGGTCTTGCTTTGTAGTTCAGGCTGGCCCTGAGCTCACTATGGGGCCCATGCAAGCCTTGAACTCAGCAATCCTCCTGCCTCTGCCTCTTGGGTGCTGGAATGACAGGCTTGAGCCACAATGCCTGGCACTGTGGTATGTGGTACTGATTGCTGGTGGGCGTGAGTCATCATGTCCAGTATTGTTGTATGTGGTTACCAGGAATCGAACCACGGACCTTGCACTTGCTAGGCAGGCACTGGAACCACTGAGCTAAATCTCTGGCCCTAGAATTTTTCCTTTTAATGAATGCTGTTTACTGCCATTCTCCATTTTGATGAGACACAATTCACATGTTTTTCTTTAGCTAGATAAACATATTTAAAATAGTTGTTTGGAAGTTTTTGTCAAATAGGACATGTTCTTTCTGTGGAAGCTACGAAGCTGATAAAGAAATAGAGAATAGAATAGTGGTTATCAGAGCTGGAGAAGGGTGTGTTGAGGAAGGGTTGGAGAGAGGAAGTTTAATGGGTACAGAGGTTCAGGTGGGTAGGAAAAATAGCATCTAACACTTTAGAGCACAGTAGGACAACAATGGTTGATGACAAATAATTGGATATTTCAAATGGTTCCTAGGGAGGGCTTTTGAGTATTGCTGACCTAAAGAAATAATAAATGTGGGCCGGAGGTTTAGCTCAGTGGTTCCGGCGCCTGCCTCGCAAGTGCAAGGTCCTGAGTTTGATCCCGGTAACAACATACAATGCTGGGTGTGGTGACTCACGCCCACCAGCAATCAATACCACATACCACAGTGCCGGGCATGGTGGCTCACGCCTGTAATCCCAGGTGCGGGAGGCAGAGACAGGAGGATTGCTGAGTTTGAGGCTTGCCTGGGCTGCATAGTGAGCTCAGGGCCAGCCTGAACTACAAAGCAAAACCCTGTCTCAAAAAAAAAAAAAGATAAATGTCTGAGGTAATAGACACATTGAACTGATCCTTGTACATTGTATACATGCATTGGATGTTACACTGTATTCCATAAATATGTACAGTTGCTTTGTGTTTTTTAAAAAGGAAAAATACAAAAACCAAAATTTTTATTTAGTAGGTTCAATTTTCTGGTCTTTTCCAGGCTGTTTCTATGAATTTGTTTTCCTGGGAATGGATTGTACTTTCTTGTTTCCCTGGATGTCTTGTAGTTTCCTTTGAAAAGTAGACAACTATGGCAATAAGATTGTTCTCTCTCTCTACTTTTGCTGGACTTGTTGTGGTTTCTACTTTTGGTTAATTTAGTGACTTTTGTGAATTAATTTTATAAGACCTGTATTCTTTCTTGTGTGTAGAAACTGATGTTTCTGGTTGGATTAATGGATGGCTCGTAATTCAGTAAAACTTTAAAAAATACTTGGAGTAACAACGATAACAAATCTTCCCAACATGCATGTGGCTGTATGTGTGCTTTGGGTCATGCCTTCAACAAACAACCTGATTGGCTAAGGAGGTCTTATCCTGCCCGACTGCTGAGATGGAACCCTGTCTTTTTGGCTGTTAGACTCAGACTGAAACATTGGCTCTTTTTGTGTTTCAAGTCTGGTGACTATCGGACTAGAACTTACCCTATCACCTCTCTTGGGATCTCAGGCTTTTGGAGTCTGCCTAGAACTACACATCACCAGTGGTTCTGAGTCTCCAGGTGGCTAAATGTGGATATGAGGATTACTCAGCCTCCATAACTATGTCAGCCAGTTCCTTATAATCAATCTCTTTGTACAAACGTTCCTGTGGTTTGGGTGAGTGTTCCCTGAACAACCATAGGTTAAAGGTTTAGTTAACAAAGGGTGATGTTATTGGGAAGTGGTGGAATTATGAGGAGGTGGAAACTAACGGGAAGTTCTGAAGTCATTGAGGGTGTGCTTTTGAAGAGGATCGTGACTCCTTAATTTCTTCTACTTGTGTTCCTGCTTCCTGACTCATGTCTTGTACTTGTTCCTGCCATGGTGGGCTACCTTTGCAAGAGGCACAAAGCAATGGGACCACTCAACTTGGGTAGAAATCTCCAGAAGTATGAGCCAAAATAAGTCCATTTTGTATGTATACATTAATTTCCACAGATATTTCATAGTAGCTATGGGAAGTTGACTAACACACACACACACGCATGCACACACACACACACATACACACATCCTATTGGATCTGCTTCTTTGGAGAAACTTAAGTAATACAAGACTATGAACTCCCAGTGAAGAGACAGTGTTCATCATTCTCTGTAATTCTCAGTCCAAGGACCAGGCCAGCACCAACAATGGAGACTAAATGGGGAAGATAAGATTAATAAGATCATATAAAGAGTTCTGAGTTTTTGTGTACATTTGAGGGTAGGAGGTCAGCTTCCATCACTTTATGGTTACATTAAAATCGTGTAATAAGTAATAAACAAGTACTATTCCACTTGATTATTGTACTGTAACACATTAAGTAATCATTTTTTGCTTAAATGAAATCACATCTACTTTTATGATTTCCAACTCTTTTAACAACGGATAGCTGAATAGCTTAACTTCATTATGAACTTCATAACTTCATTATTAATAATGTAGCTTCATTTATTTAGTAAAGGACATCAGAGTGAAAGAATTCATGTTTTGCAGGGGAAGAATGAGGGGAAACCTTGACAGAGCTGTAAAGCACATAGTCCGACCTTACCGTTCTGCATAACCGCTTTCCCTGGTGAACCTCTGAAATGCGCCCATGGGATCTGAGCCTGTGCTCAAGATGAACACCAGGGGCGTGCTAAATGACATGTCTTGGTACAGAGTTGCCAGGTCCACAGGAGGTGTCTCTATAAACTGCTTTCCAAGATTTTCTATGACAAAGTCTGTAACAGCAAAAACTACCTGCAAGATCAAAAGAAAAAACATGAAAACATAGTATGTCATATATATCATGGTTTCTCTAATATGAAAGACCCACATCATAAAGAGCAAAATGAAAAATAGGTTCTCTTATATGAGAAATACAAATTTAAACAAGGAGCAAAATGAAAGAGAATAGGGTAGGGAATCAGATCTTTCTCAGATGGGGAAGGGGACAGGAGATGGAAGGGGGAGGCAGGAAGGGAGGAAAAAGAGAAATATCTCTATTTTTTAGAACTACCTCCCAAAGGCCACTCTTTTTTTTTTTTCTTTTTCTTTCTTTCTTTTTTTTTTTTTTTGAGACAGGGTCTCGCTTTGTAGTTCAGGCTGGCACTGAGCTCACTATGTAGCCCAGGCAAGCCTCGAACTCAGCAATCCTCCTGTCTCTGCCTTCTGAGTGCTGGGTTTACAGGCGTGAGCCACCACGCCCGGCACTGTGGTATGCGGTATTGATTGTTGGTGGGCGTGAGTCTCCACGCCTGGCATTGTATGTGGTTTCTGGGGATCAAACTCAGGACCTTGCGCTTGCGAGGCAGGCGCCAGAACCACTGAGCTAACCCTCCAGCCCCCAAAGGCCACTCTTATGTCTCAAAAAATTATGAATCATAACTAGCTGGTGAGCTAGAACTAATTATAACACGGTTATCTAGTTAAAAACATACCCTACCTTTTCTTCTTTACAACATTTTACAAGAATTAACTTTTGGAAAGAACTCAGTTCTGAGATGTGAGAGTCCTGGTGTGTGGCCCCCTTTTCCTCTGTTCCAGCACGCTGTTCACAGTTCCCATGAGGATACCCCTCCCACTGTTGTGGGTTAATATAGGTCTCAAAAGAGCCTGGAAACACAATTTTAAAGACTTTTACTTTGAACATTTTGACTCTAAAATTAAATAAATATACATTTGGTCATTTAACAAAGAACTCTACATTTACTCTGTTTTAACCATAAATGCAAACATGTTAATCCCCACCAACCTAATTAAAAAGTGAATAATTTTTTTTTTTTTTTTCTGGAGACAGGATCTGGCTTTGTAGTTCAGGCTGGCCCTGAACTCACTATGTAGCCCAGGCAAGCTTTGATCTCACAGCAATCCTCCTGCCTTTGCCTCCCGAGTGCTGGGATTACAGGCATGAGCCACCATGACCGGGAAAAAGTGAAGAATTTAAAAATATGATCCAGCTGAGGCAAGATTGTAAATTCAAACCAGCCTGGGCCACTTAGCAAGCCCTTGTTCTCAAAATAAAAAGGGTTGCGCTCCCTCAAACCTCCTGGGGGGGGGCTCAGTCTCCAGGATTGGAAAAGAAAGGCGGCTAAAGAACTTAAGTACAATCCCCCTCCGCAGGGATTTTAGTCATATTACCTAAGCGTATGGAAATGGGATGTAACAATATGTATTGTGTGAGTCCTTGAAAAACAGGAAAGGATTCTTCCAAGTCACAGCACGCAAACCACATGGTAGTGGACAACCAGGGAGCTTCCGGCTTAGCAGGACGTTCCTAGCAAAGGACAAGAAAAAATAAAAGAGAAATAACTCATAAAGATGATCACAAAACATAATTTCATTTCATGGAAGGGAAAAATCAAGCTTTGACAGCACATTAGAAACAATTTTACTAGAATAAATAATGAGATGTAATGAAATAGGGCTTTGAGTGAGTTTTCGTATTGAAAGTGCAGCTGGTGGAAATTTTCCGGGATGACAGAGGTGGGGTTAGGCTCTGATCTATCAGTTTACATCCAGGGCCTTTGCAAACATCCCACACCAGCCCTCCCACTCCATAAATGTTCTGTTGGCGAGATACACACATTGTCAGCATCAGCCCGAGACAAGGTACCACATCACTCCCGCTGCTGTGAGATATCATGTCAGCTATTCCTGGAAGTCTACAGGAAGACTACCATGCCAACTGGTAACACCCCATGAAACACCTGCATGTGAGTGAACAGTTTTGAAAGAGGCAGAGAAACAGCTCTGATTATAGATTAAAACTAGATTTTTTGAAAATTTCCTGAATAGGTGCCTGAAGTTCTGTGCAACATTTACAAATAGACTTACTGGGCCAGGGATTTAGTTCAGTGGTTCTGGCATATGCTTTGCAAGCACAAACTCCCAAGTTCGGTCCCGCTAAGCACATTCAATGCCAGCCATGGTGACTCACGCCCACCAGCAATCAGTACCACACACCACAACGCTGGGTGTGGTGGCTCACGCCTATAATCCCAGCACTCAGGAGGCAGAGGCAGGAGGATTGCTGTGAGTTCCAGGTTTGCCTGGGCTACATGGGTTCCAGGTTTGCCTGAGCTCAGAGCCAGCCTGAACTACAAAGCAAGATCCTGTCTCAAAAAAAAAAAAAAAAAAGACTTATTGGACACAAATCACAACCATACAACTTATTGCTGTAACATATACAGTCCAATGGCTGTATTGTATTAACAGATATGTGCAACAATTGTCATTTCAACAACTGTCATTCAACAATGGTCAATTTTAGATATTTAAACATTTTTTATTTTTATTAAATAATGTCTGTAGCACATAATAATCAGGAACTTCTCACGGGGAGGAATTATACAGGTACAGAACACACCTATTTTATTTTTTTTGAGACAGGCTGGCCCTGAGCTCACTATATAGCCCAGGCAAGCCTCGAACTCAGAAATTCTCCTGTCTGCCTCCTGAGTACTGGGATTTGAGGTGTGAGCCACCACACCCAGCACTGTGGTGTGTGGTACTGATGGCTGGTGGGTGTGAGTCACCACGCTCAGCACTGTTGTATGTGGTTACTGGGATTGAACTCAGGACCTTGAGCTTGCGAGGCAGGCGCTGGAACCACTGAGCTAAATCTCTGGCCCAACACATCCTGTTTTCACCCCTGTTTCCTCTTTTCTGTCCCTCCATCTCTTGATCATCTTTCCATCCACAAATATCTGTCTACCTATTTCCTATTATCTATCATTTTATTTTGCTCTTTAATTATACTTTGGGTTTATTGTATAAGAGAAACCACATGACATTTAAGCTTGTGTATCTGATATATTTCACTTAACATTATGGTCTTTAGGTGCATCCATTTTTCAACAAACGAACCAGAGAAACTATATTTATGCATATTTTAGAAATATTTCAGGTTTAATTCTATGTAACTGTAATAAAGTGAATATTGAAATAAATTAAGTGACTAATTTTTTTCTCAGTACATAAAAATTATATTTGCAGCTGGGCGTGGTGGCTCACACCTGTAATCCCAGCACTCGGGAGGCAGAGACAGGAGGATTGCTGAGTTCGAGGCTTGCCTTGGCTACATAGTGAGCTCAGAGCCAGCCTGAACTACAGAGTGAAACCTGTTTCAAAAAAAATATATATATTTACACCATAGTAAATTATGCACATAACAATGTTATGTCTAAAATACTATTATGGGTAATAGAATTGGGTGTAAAGTTAATAGACAGACCTTAATTAAAAATATTGCTTAAAAGCATCAGCAACCATTTATGTCTTCACTGAGTTCTAACCCCTTGGCTTGGGAGGGTCTTGCCTCAGTATTGATGGCTGCTGTTGGATCAGGGTGGTGCTTGCTGAAGGTGGTGCCTGTGGCAGTTTTTTTTTTTTTTTTGACAGGGTCTCACTTTGTAGTTCAGGCTGTCTCTGAGCTCACTATGTAGTCCAGGCAAGCCTCAAACTCAGCAATCCTCCTGTCTCTGCCTCCCGAGTGCTGGGATTACAGGCGTGAGCCACCATGCCCAGCACTGTGGTATGTGGTATGTGGTATGTGGTATGCGGTATGTGGTATTTGGTATTGATTGCTGGTGGGCATGAGTCTCCATGCCCAGCATTGTATGTGGTTACCGGGGATCAAACTCAGGACCTTGCGCTTGCGAGGCAGGCACTGGAACCACTGAGCTAACCCTCCGGCCTGTGTGGCAGTTTCTTAAAGTAGGACAACCTTAATGTTTGATGTGTCTATTGTTTCTTCCTTTGATGAAAGAATTCTCTGCAGCATTTGAAGCTGTTTGATAGCATTTTACCCAGAGTAAAAATATTTTTCTGTTATTTCTTTTTGAGACAATGTCTCCATATGTAGTTAAGGCTGGTCTTAAACTCAGTAGGCAGTCCAGGTTGGCCTTGAACTTGCAGTGATCCTCCTGCCTCAGCCTCACAAGTGCTGCAATCACAGGTGTGCATTACAAACTCTTTCAAAACTGGAGCTAGTTCTCTAAACCCTGCCTTTGCTTTATCAGATAGGTATATACAATATTATACCTCTTGTTGCCATTTCTACAGTGTTCAAGCATCTTCTCTGGGAGTGGACGATGTCTGAGGAAGCTACTTTCTTTACTCATCTGTAAGAAGCCATGCCTCAACAGTTCTATCAAGAGATTAACTGAGTTATCTCCAAACTCAGTCTTGATTTCTATTTCTCTGGATATTTCCATGACATGTACAGCTGCTTCCTTCACTGAAGCCTTGAATCTCTCAAAGTCATCCATGAGGATTGAGATAAACTACTTCTAAACTCTTGTCAGTGTTGACATTTCAAACTCTCTTGAATCATGAATGGTCTTAATAATGTCTAGAATGTTGGATCCTTTCCAGAAAGTTTTCAGTGTTCTGTATCCACATGACCCGGGGGAATCTCTCTCTTTGGCAGCTACATCCTTGTGGTGGGTATCTCTTCAATAATAAGATTTGAAAGTCACAATTGGTTCCTGATATACAGGCTACAGAGTGGATTTTGTCAGCAGGCATGAAAGCAACAGTAATCTCACTGGATGCCTCTGTCAGAGCTCTCGGGTGACAAGGTGCATTGTCAATGAATGATGATATTTAAAAAATTGATATAGGTATATTTTATATATACATTATGATCACAATCAAGACTGAGAATGTACCAGTATATGACACAATTTAACTCTCATTTTTTCCCATTTCCCTACTCACCATACAACCCCCTACCCCACAACCCCTACCCCTATATACATGAATTTGTTTTTGCTTTTTTTTTGCCATCACAGTTTTTCTTCCCCCTTGTTATTTACCCCTACCCCCATTATCCTTAGGATATTTTCTTTCTTTCTTTCTTTTTTTTTTTTTTGAGGCAGGGTCTCACTTTTGTAGTTCAGGCTGGCCATGAGCTCACTATGTAGCCCAGGCAAGCTGCCATGAACTCAGCAATCCTCCTGCCTCTGCCTCCCGAGTGCTGGGATTACAGCATGAACCACCATGCCCAGCACTGTGGTATGTGGTATTGATTGCTGGTGTGCATGAATCACCACACCCTGTATTGTTGTATGTGGTAACTGGGGATTGAACCAGGGACCTTGTGCTTGCAAGGCAGGCACCGGAACCACTGAGCTAAATTTCTAGCTCAGGATATTTTCTATTTTACAGTAACTATTATACATTCTAGGATTTATTTATATTTTCAGTTTCTCATATCAGAGAAAAAATATATTTACACATCTGTGACTTATTTACTTAGGAGTATGTCCTCAAGGTATGAATGACTCAAACATATCATTCTTTATGGCAGAGTAATACTCCATTTTATTAAAAAACCCCACATTTTATTTATCTAGTCTAGAGTTGAGGGTCATTTGGGCTGTTTCCAAGATTTAGCTCTCACAAACAGAGCTACTATAAACATGGGTGCACATATGTCTCTGTGGTATGAATCTTTTAATTCTTTTTGTATATATCCCCAGGAGGGGAATAGCAGGGTCAAGTGGGACCTGTAATCTAAGTTTTTTTGAGGATTCTCCACACTGATCTCCATAGTGGTTATAAGAGCCTACAGAGGAAATTACAAGGATCAGAGCAGAAATTAATGCAATGGAGACTAAGACAATGATACAAAAAATCAATAAAGAATTGGTTTTTTGAAAGGATAAACAAAATCGACAGACCCTTAGCAAACCTTATGAAACAAAGGAAAGAAAAAGCTCAAATCCATGTCATTAAAAATGAAAAGGGGGACATCACCACAGGTCCAGCAGAAGTCCAGAGGATAATAAATACATACTTTGAAAATCTGTACTCCAATAAGATAGAGAACATAGAGGAAATGGATAGATTCTTAGACACATATGAACTTCCAAAGTTGAACGAAGAAGATATAAAAATGCTAAACACTCCTCCAATATCAATCTTTGAAATTGAAAATGTAATAAAAAAAACCAACAAAGAAGAGCCCTGATGGCTTTACTGCTGAATTCTACAAAACTCTCAAAGAAGAGTTAACACCACTACTTCTGAAACTCTTGAGTGATAATATTTTGAAAGGAATCCTGCCCCCTGGCAGTAGATCTCAGTGGTGGGCTTAGAGTCTTCAGTAAACCATACTGCAAACTTCTATCCTTCTAGTCCTAAACAACTACAAAACAACACTCAAAACACATTTTTTCTATGAAAATTGGTTTCTTAAATTATTCCAGAAAATCAGTATAACCTGTAATGTAGTGAAAAATCATGTAGCATTTATGGTAAAAATGGACATTCTGTTAACACAACCAAATAATGTAGCAAAATAAAATATATCCCTAAATGTAATTCTTAAAGAAGCAAACGGGTAAAAATGAGAATTGACTTGTGTCATATACGCTACAAATTCCCCAATGTTGTGTGTGATTGTGAGATGTATATAAAATGTACCAATAAAGAATTCAATTAAATAAAAAAAGAAGCAAACTCGGGCCGGAGATTTAGCTCAGTGGTTCCAACACCTGCCTAGCAAGCACAAGGGCCCTGGTTTGATCCCCAGTAATCACATATAACAATACCAGGCATGACGCCCACCAGCAATCAATACCACATACCACAGTGCCGGGCGTGTGGCTCATGCCTGTAATCCCAGCACTCAGGAGGCAGAGACAGGAGGATTGCTGAGTTCGAGGCTTGCCTGGGCTACATAGTGAGCTCACGGCCAGCCAGAACTACAAAGTGAGACCCTGTCACACACACACACACACACACAAAAGCAAACTCATTCAACAATTAATTGAATTTTTTCATGGTATAAAAAAGAATTTTAATTAATAAAAACTTCTGAGAAGTTTCTGAGGATAATTTGAAGTTTTGATTTTGGTAGTATATAAAATATATTTTAGATTTTTATTCAAGATATGCTGCTCATGAGAAGTAGCAGCTGGCCCTGAGTGGACATGGGCTCTGGGTGGTTAGACAATAATCAAGACTAGGTGTCAATATGCATTAGTATGCATCTGCATTGATATGAAAATATCACAAAGAGGGCTGTTAACAAGACTGCCATGATGAATTATGTAGCCTTTCTGGGCCTTATTATCTTATCTGGAATGCAGAGATATAATTAGGGATTATCTGACAAGAATAGTGAGAGGAATAAAATCAAATACTTAAAACACACAATAAGCCCTCTAGTCATGTGAACTGTATGAAGGTAAGATACATCACAAAAAGATTATCCATGTTATAGCAGTAGAGTTCATAATAGCTAAATTGTGGAAGTGGCTTATACATCTATTAGTAGATGAATGGTTAAAGAAAATGTGATATTTATACACAGTGGAGTACCACTCTGTCATAAAGAAGAATACTATTTTCTGTAGGAAAATGGATGCACTTTGAGACCATTATATTAAGTGAAATATATCAGACATCCAAATGTAAATATTGTTGGGAGCAACTCTATATAATTTTTGGGAAAATAATTTCACAGTTAAAACTCTGAGTGGGCCTAGGTTTCTTGTCTAAAGGCCAGCTATAGCATATCTGAACATACTCTATTTTTTGCTTCCTGTAACAACATAGACCCCAGTGGTCCCACTTGCTGTGATGCTCTAGGGTAGGACTACACCAGGTGAAGACACCTTAGGACCTTCATCTATACAATTCCTCATTGTTGTAGGATGTACTGAACCTGAAGTCCTGAGTGACCTGTTACATTTGTTACTCCTGATGTATCAAAACGACTGCCCTCTGAGGCATCTGCTACATGCTAGCCGCTGAGTGACCTATTACATTCCTTGCTCCCGATGTACTGAATCAAAGTGTGGCAAATGCAGGTCTTTCATCTTTGCTGCTCAGAGCAGCAGGGATAAGCCCCAAACTCAGCTCTCTGTCTCATTTTTGATTAAATATTAATTAATCCACCTTGTTTTATCAGGCTCACAGGAGACTAGAACTTAACTTCAGAGGTTCTAGTTTTGACCCCTTTCACCTTTGCTTACAAAATATCAAATGGTTTCTCTTATATGAGAAACCCAGAGCATAAGTAATTAAAGAGCAAAATAAAAGAGATAATAGGAAATAGGGAGATAGCTCTTCTGTAAAAGAGAGGGGGACCAAGAGATGGAGGAAGGGAATGGGAAAAAAGTAGGATGTATTATGTACAGGTACTAACACTCCAAAAGGAATGACATCATTGTGTACTATAAAAATGTACTAATAAAAATTGAAAAAAGAAAGGGTTACTAGGAATGCCTGTATGTAAGGTGGGTGGGACCTAGAGAGGAAAGAGCACCTGGTAGACAGGTGTTGCCTGGGCTTGCTTTGGGAACAGAGTATGCTGAAATTCAAATAAAAAGATCCAGCCCAACCTCCCAGTGATAAGCTGAGGCTCAAATTCTAGCAACAGGTGCAGATGTCAGGTCTGCAGAGGCCAAGAGCTTTGATGGAGTTGCCAGGGGGAGTTGGGGCCTAGATTTGTAGCACAAGGGCAGGTCAGGCCTTTTCAGGGTCTACAACTATTAGACAAAGGGATGAACAGGGAGAAGGCCCTGGAAAGTAGCTTGTATTTTAGCATCACAGGAAGGGGCCATCAAGTTACCATGTACTTTCCATGCTTTCTAATGTAGCTGTTTCCAGCAAGGAGATTTCAGAACAGTACTGTCAAATCTGTGAAGTACACATTTTATTGGATTTCTACTCTTTCCTCTTGTGAGACAGTTAACTTTTTTTTTTGAGACAGGGTCTCGCTTTGTAGTTCAGGCTGGCCCTGAGCTCACTATGTAGCCCAGGCAAGCCTCGGACTCAGCAATCCTCCTGCCTCTGCCTCCCGAGTGCTGGGATTACAGGCGTGAGCCACCATGCCTGGCAAGACAGTTAACTTTTAAAAACATGTTCATATCTTTTAGCTCACTAGTTACTCCTGCTTCCCTTTTCTGTAGGTGGGAACACTGAGGCTGGAAAGGTAGTGTCAATCACCCCACACAGCTATCTGGAGACAGAGCTGAGCTGCAGTCTGGGTGTCCTGACTCACAGCTCCCTGTCCAGTAGACCATGCAGCCACATGGGCTCTGTCTGGAACAGAGCTCATCACCCAGTTGTAGAGCAGATACCTTTTCCATTCCTGCAGAACCACGAAGGAAGAAGTTCCATTCAGCTTCAGTTAGGGATCCTTGCTGCCTCATAATCTCAACACAGAGCATGAAGCTGTAGATGAGTTTATGTTGTTCAAAAAGTCCTCTGGAAATATTGATATAAGCATTTAGGAGGGTTTGCTCCAGCAGTATCTCCAGGCGTTGCTGTAGATCATCTGTCTTCACAGAACTTTCAATTGTTGTATTGAACAACTATAGAAAAGAGAGCACAGTATCTCTGGTTTAACTTAGCATGAAGAAAGTCCCTGTCCTCCTCCCTCTTCCCACCTTCACATTCAGTGAGCAAACAGCAGCACTGAATACTGTTCTATGAAAAAATTCTAGAATTTAATCCCAAATTGACACATTATTTATTTTCTGCACTCTTCCCTCTCCCATGTTTAGAAAATGGGCCCATTCCAAATTCTTGACAGTGTTCAGACCTGCGTCACCCCAATGTGAGACTGGGAACCTGGAAAGCCGAGGTAAACTAGTAGGACCAGGTGTGCATTTAAAAAAATCCTTAATTTGATTAAATTCACCTTAGGATGAGACTTGTAAAGGGAAGGTGAGGTCATACATCCTTCTTAGTACTTTTCCAAGATGGTATGGAATGACTATGCTAGAATCTGTCTTGAAATGTGAGAGAGATTTTAAAGATTTCTGTCATATTTACCATCTGGAAATGTGAGAGCAGACTCCTCCCCTAGAGCTCTCCCCCATTCAAGGGAGCTGGGTGATGGATGGCCTTGAGAAGTTTGGCATGGGTGGGGGGAGGCATACGTGGCTCTGCTCATTTCTCATACTGTTGGGTTGCATGAAAGGAAGGTTCTCACACTCTCAAGATCTCAAGTTGTGTGAGGAAGTTAAGCAGAGCCTGAACTCATGGGCCTGGCTGGAAATTGTGGTGTAAAGGGGTCTTGCAGGGGAAAACTGAGGAAATTCCTCTGGGGTCTTGGGGGGAGGTGGCTGCAGTATCAGGGTTCACAGCTGGAGGAGGGAAAGGTGAGAGGTGAGTAGTACCTGCCCAATTCCTGGACTCAGGTAGATCAAAACAGACCAGAAACTGGAAGTCAGCTGAGGACCAGGAAAGATCAAGGCCAAGAACTTTACTACCCCCTAAGAACAATGCACTGCGATTGCATAGGCCTGTCTTTTCCCAAACCCTCTGCTAAGACAATGGATCAGTATGGGAAAGAAATTTGTCTCCTCCTCCCAGCTAGGTCTCCGTTACGCCCAAATAGGAAGGACATAGAGTAAGCACACAATTATTGTGGAGAACTGAGAAAGTCTTTGTTAATTCTGCTAAAGATTTGGTCAACAGAGGGTAACAACAAAGGCTACTTAAACAGATTCAGAAGAGAACTGAGCTTTCTATAGCAATTGTCCAGAAGCAGAGAGGTTAGGGTGCAGTGAAGATGTGGTATGTGTGGTGACAAAATAAGACAGCAAATCTCCAATGCTCCAAAGAATTCCATGGGAAATGCAATTACAGATGGGTCTGGTAGAGGATGTCTTGGCCAGAGCTGTCATCCGCAAGTCTGTTTTGGATTTCTCGGTTTCCCTTCCAAACTATAAAACTCCTTGATTTTGATGATTCATTTTATATCCCCCTTTCATATCAGACCAAGATTATTTTAAAGTGTCTCCACTTTTATTTCTTAACGATTTTAAAAGCTTCAAAAGCATGCATCTCCAAACACCCAGGATAGGAAAGATGTTATGAGTCATCTAGGTGGCATTAAGGGATTTATTAATTCTTGGTTTGCTTGGCTTTGTCCCTGCCACCTCAGAGAAGGGGAGAGAGATATGAGAACACAAATCCTTGCTTCTAGGAATTGAAGTCTGACCTCAGTACAGATGGCTTCAAAAGGCTGATACGGAAATACATATTGAAAGAGAGCCAAGCTATATTGAAGCAACACAACTCTCCTCTTCTAGTCTCCCATGAAGCTCCAATTGCTGGTACCACCCCAAACATATCATTGAAGACATGTAGGAGAAAACTAAGCTTTGGTGTCATGAAAACAGTGTTTGTATTTCAGTTTCAGCAAGAGTTGTGTGAATGTTATGGAGGGAGGGAAGTAGTCACATCACTTGGGAAACACTCAGAAGTGTCACAGGCTGCTGAGCACATCAGGGGATGCTGGGGTGAGAAGAGAGGCTTCAATCCCACCTTCTGGGAGGTCAGACTATGGCTGGGGGGAGACTCCCACAGCTCAGGGCAATATGAGTGCAAAAGGAGGTTCCAGGGGGAAAGACTGCTGAAGTTGTCAGATTCCTCCCATTGGGAGGTGGTGTAAGATCCTCCCTCTTCCATTGGCCTGTTTTTGGTGGCAAGACTGACCGCAGACTGCAGTGGAAATACTACTGCATGCCATTCAGGGATAGGGCAGAAGAAGCCTTGCAGCTGCCTCTGCTTCTTTGCACACTGGCTTTGCTGAGATGTCTTCTTGAAAATCAGCTTTCCAGAAGTGAGAAGCAAAGCTCCACAGAGATTTCACTGTGGTCAACAGCCCAGCTATGTGAATGATCCATTTCAGATGTCTGGCTTCATTGCTTCCTGGTGTGTGTAGCTCTAGCACTAGGTTTGGCTCAAAAAGGTGGCATTTAGTTGGGAGGGAGGGCATTCTAAACAGAGGGAAAGCCATGGATACGAGGGCATCCAGTGAGTCCAGGGATTACAAATGGAAAGGGGCTGAGAAAGGATGTGGCTGGAGAGATAACATAGGGACAGGATGCAGGTAGCTTTGAGCCTAGGCCACGGAGCCTAAACAGTGTCTATGGGCAGTAACTGAAATGCATTTAAAATCTGAGGTCAGCAGAATGGCTTTGAAAACACTAAGCCTTGGCTGGCCTGGCTTCCAGGCATATGAACCAACTGTATATAAAGATGTGCTGCAGGGAGGAGGGACACAGTCTATGATTCTCCACTGCCTCCTGCATGAGTCACATGGAAAGGGCTTTATTGCTCTATGTCATGATTATGAACACAGAAGATTAGAGAAATGAGAGCAAGTTGAACTGCATGGCGCAGAACAGGATAGAGAAGATGGGGAAGGAATGGGTAGAGGAGGAAGCTGGAGACAGAAGACAGGAGGATGCACAGCAGCAGATGTGTAGGGTGACAGTCTAGAGATCTGATAGCCAACTTGAGGACTACAGGTTATAAAAGCACACTGCATGTGCAACTTATGTTAAAGAGTGGGTTTTAACTGCTCTTGCCATGAAAACAAAAAATAAATGGATGGATGTGCTTCACTATAGTGACCTCCTCTCCGCTACCTATATGTATTCCATAACATGCTGTATACCTTGAATGTACATGATAAAATTTATTTCCTTAATGAAATGAACAACAAATCTAGGAGAGGAGGAACTGGTAGGTAGGAACACTGAGCCAGGGAGGGGTGTGTGGGGTGATCTGGAGGAAGAGGTCCCTGACGTGAGGGTAATGAGGTGAATAGGGTTTACAGTGGCGGATCTAGGGATGTTTGGGGAGTTCGGCTGTGTAACGAGCCCGCAGACCTTCTGCCTCCCCTGGAAATCTTTAGCAAAATCAGCTGAGATTGTTGCTTTGTAGCCTGGAATTTGCTCTTGGTAGATAATGGAGTGCTACTACAAGGAGGATGAGGTATGAGACATCCTGTTATGAGACATCACATGAAGTTTGGCTGTGAATATAAGATAAAATACAAAGACCAAAAGAAAACAGGGAAATCTCACAGGCATAGAGGGAAATGGGAAAGGAACAAAGCAAAGAGATTCCTCTGAATCAAAGCTGGTAGGGAAGGACTGGCAGGCTGTGGAAAAAACACTCTGGAAAAACAACAGGTATTCTGGAAAAACAAAACAAAACAAAACAAAAACATGAACCCCTCAAAAGACACACATACCAATTTGATTAAGACTGGAGCTGTTGGATGCCTGAGATTTAACATGGAAAAACTAACAGTGAGAAGAAAGTGGGGCTGCTGCTGAGGAAGTGTCAAGAAATGGTGATGAGCTGATTCAGAACAAAAGAAAGCTAGGCAAGAAGGGAGCCACGCAGGTGAGTTAGCCAAGGAAGCCCAGGAAATGAGAAGTGGATTTTTTTGCTTCCTCTACAGACCTCTGTGAAGAACCTTTCATAGATATTGTGGATGACTCTGAACTGTGCATTTGGCCCCAAACTCCTGGAGGGTTTTACCTAAGGACTCCCCTCAGCTTCTCTGAGGCAGGGTTTAGAGGGAAGCTGAGGAGATGAATTTCATCAACAGCATACTCACCTGTTTAAAATACTTTAGTGAATATTGATACATAGGATCCATTTCTGAGAGGCTTGCGATGACAAAATACATAACAGAGCCTTGGGTGGCAACTGGGCGATACTTCTCCCAGGCGACATTGATCATCTGCTCAGTGGACTCTGCTTCTTTCAACCTGGTTTTAATCGCACCAGAAGTGATCTGAAAAAAACACACAGCAAGTCCTCAAAGATGTGGTTTGGAAAGTAGTGAGAATTCTGGGATACATCCAGTCATATCTAGGAGTCAAGAGGATGCAATGAGTTAGTGATTATGGTGAAGGTCCCCAGAGGCAATGACTGAGTCTTGGGACAGATGTTTCCTCTGATTCATTTCTTTTTTTTTTTTTTTTGAGACAGGGTCTTACTGTATAGTTCTGACTGGCCCTGAGCTCACTATGCAGCCCGGGCAAGCCTTGAACTCACAGCAATCCTCCTGCCTCTGCTTCCCAAGTGCTAGAATTACAGGTGTAAGCCATCACGTCCAACACTGATTTGATGTGGTTACTGGGGACTTAACTGGGGACCTTGCACCTGCCAGGCAGATGCCAGAACCACTGAGCTAAATCCCTGGCCCACTATACATTTCTTTAAAAGCTAAGAAAGGGGAAAGGGAAACAGACAATTTAAGTAGCCAGAAAAGACTGGAGCAGGACTTCTGTTATGCTCAAGTTTGAGTTACTTCTGAGAGGACAACACTGACACAGCACTCCTAATCACTGTCCAGCTTCTTCGTGAGCAGTTGAGGGTGTCCTTGATGAAAAAGACATGAATGGAGGAGTGGTAAACAGGGCAATACCCACCACCAGGGACAGAGAGTCTGTAAGTGGTCTCTATCCCATCCTGAAGAACAAGGATGACTAATACTCTCATTCTTTACCCAGCATTCCCAAGCTGATGTTTGCGAAGGGTTATAAACCTAAGTGAACTGGAGACATTTGTTAAGGCCTTGACATTCTTCTGGTTTTCTGTACTTTGGGCTTATGGCTCTGGGGCTTTCCAAGTTTCCCCTCTCCATGTCTTGCCATTGCTATCTCTCCCTCTTGCCCACCCACTTGCTGACTGTGTTTCAGTTGTCATGTTGTTAGGTTAGGAGATGATTTGTCTCTAAAAGTCAAAAATTTAGGGTGGGACCACGAGAAATTACTATGGGAACTGCCTGCTCAGAATCTGCTCACCAGAAGAGACAGCCTCGGGGGCCACCAGGCTTCTGTCCAGACTGGTGCTTCCCAACAGAAATACAAAGTTTGAAAAGCAGTGTAGATCCACAAAAAGGAGAGGAATAGGAGAGAAAATAGCAATAAAATGTCAGGAGCTAGAAAGCAGAGAGAAGAGTGGCTATCACTGTGCAGAGCCAAGAAGATGGGGTCCTGAGCGGGTGAACGGGAAAGCCAGACAGAATCACTGTCATCAGACAGAATCACTGTGGAAGACACAGGAATTAGTGGTCACAGGGACTCTGGCAAGTGGAAAGGGTTAACTATTGATTGAAAGACTCCCAGGTTTTCTGTCCTACCCACTAAGCCAGGAGACTATCCCTTCTCCTTTAGGAACACAGAATTCCTCCTGTAGAGAAAGCAAAAGAAAGCACAGCTGCAACCCCAGGCTCTATACTTCTTAAATGATGGTTTAAATCTGAGAAATGATCCACTGTGAGATTTTTCACTTCATGTAAAATTTCACCATCTAAGCAGTACATTTCTATCGAACAGCAACTGTGTGGCCTTGGAGAAGGAATATGAAGATGAGGTAGTCCAGATCCCCACTTCAAGGAACTAACCCATCTAGCAGAAGAGATGAATAGGCAGCTGGGTAACTATGACACAAGGTCAACAGAGGCAAGCACTGTGATAAAGGTGCTGTAAGGAGAGGAGAACCTTAGGAGAGGAGGGTCACTCCAGGATGGCCTCTGGGGAGAGGTCATGTTGATGTCATTTTAGAAGTATGTTTGTTTCTTTCAAATGAAGTCTCATCCCAGGCCTTTATATTACATGCTTTATTTTAAAAATGCAGAGAAGATGGGAGTCATTGTCTACAGTTTTCTGTTGGGTGTGGAGGCCTGGCAGCCAAGCACTCTGTGCAAGCCCCTCACAGCCTATAGGGATCCTCATTCTTGCTTAAAAGCCTTGCAGAGGGTCAGGGATGAAGCTCAGTGGTGCTGTGCCTGCCTGGCAAGTGCAAGGCCCTGAGTTGGATTCCCAGTACTGGAAATAACTGAAAAACAACCCTTGCAGGACCCTCAAAGGCTGCAGCTATCATTTGAAACAATGCACTTTCTTTTCCTTTTTAATTAGTTTTATTTAAGGGTTCTTTTTTTTTCTTTCAGGCTTATTGCAAAATGAATTATTTTTTAAAAAGAAAAAACAAAAAAGAATCTTCTGTTGTTTGTTCTACTAGTTTGAAAATGTGGGCCAGACTACTTATATATGTGGTACATGCTGAATATAACTGAATATATGCTTATTCTATGGACACTCTGCAAGATACGCATTACCCAAAATAGGGTCTTCAATGGACTGGACCAGTGTTTCAATGCAAATTCCAGCCCTCAAAAACAACATGGTTTTGATTTCATAGTATGAATTCCCTGGAATCTGGGAAAAGGTAATTTGTTTGCTGAGGGTGGCCCTCAGCATTCTGAGATATTAGGAAGGACTGCACCACTTCTTCAGTGGACTGGGGGCAGGTGTCGATGTCCTGGAGAGCTTCAGTCACTGAATACTGCCGATCCTGCAACCGGTTCCAGTTAGACAGAACATGTGACATTCAAACACTTTCTCATAATTTCCCACGGAATTGTACAGTTTAATAGACCTCGGTAATCATACTCTAGTCCACTGTAGCCTTCACCAAAAAGTTTCTTCCCAATTGCTATAGATCACAAATAAAATAATGCACTTTCTATAACACCAAAATTATTCCACTTGCCTTGGAGTCCTGGAGTGTGTCAATGAGTTCTTCATTGTCCAAAATATTTCCTTCGGATGTAAAGAGCATTCTCAGGATTTTCTCTTCTATGGTTTTCAACTGGTTTTTATCACTGTTGATCCTCACAATGAGCTGAATTCTTTGTTCTTCTAACTCCGGTCTTTCAAGTCGTACCACATCACTAGAACCAAAATTGAAACAGCGGCATTCTTTCTGTGTCAGTGCCCTGAAGTGTTTCTATGTTGGCTTTTTGTTCATAGAACAGCTTTGGGCTGCATCTCTGTCAGGGTGACTACGCCTGGGAATGCAAACCTAAGTTTCTCTCTGCCGTCCTCTGCCAATTTGCTCCCAGCCTTCTGTTTGTAGGAGCTCGTCCTGATCATCCTCACAATGACAAGGCCTTGCTAGGAGTTTTCCTGGCATATTTCTTTTAACCCCAGTAGTGGATCATTTCCTAAGGAGGCACAGGCATGAGAAACAGAGCACACACTGTGGCTAACACACTCTGATGTCCTGCCTTCTAGAACAATTCATCACTTATTTGTTATGCACGTGCTGAACTCAGATACCTTAACATGGTCGTGAGACTATAAGAAACCACCTGTCAAATTAAATTGTATACATGACTTTTTCAGAAAGGTATTTAGAGAATTTTCTGGTAAAGGGAAGCTCAGGGAAAAGCTTGAGAGAAGCAGGAGCCAAATGAGGTAGGTTAGGAAGAAAGAGAGTTTGCCTAGAAAACGGAGGAAGGGTTTGAGTTTGTAGGGGAAGAAAGGAAGGGAAAGGAGTTTGGGTGGCTTAGTAGAATTTCTCAGGGCTGAAAGGGGACTTGACCAACCACAGGAGCACCGAGGAGTTGTGGCCGTGTCTCCCGGAGACAGCAGAGTGAACTGAAGGGAACTGCGGTGTGATGCGGACTGTAATGGGCCCTGCAGTCCATCCATTGCTCTGGCTGGGGACCCTGGAGGAAACTGCAGCGAAGGAACACCTGAGTGCAATGGGTGCTGCCTGCTCAGGAGAGCCCAGGACAACAGAAAGAGGTGATAGCTGTCAGCGCAGCGGGGAATGAGCGGTGCCTTCCATGGGCCGCAGGCTGTCAGCTCCTCTTCCCAATGCAGCAGTCAGAGAGAGAGCAGGAAGGCCGCACCCCTGACCCATCTCAGCACTGCCCTTGCTCTCCTCTGGGTACTTCACTTTCGTGTCCCTGGTGTGACGTGTGACATAGCTAAGTAGAGCTGTTCGCAGGAATCACTGGTACGCAAACTATTCAGCCAGGCCTTTTTGAATACATCTGGCACATGTGCCAAAATACCCTTTAATTGGAAAGAAGTGAACCTAGTGGAAATTAAGCAAGTTAGTAGCAAATAATTCCTAAAAGAAACAAGAAAAATAACTCTTAAGTTCATTAGTGATAGCAAGTGAGAGTCCGGATAATCTAGACTCGGACATAAGTATCTGTAGATACAGAAGCATGATGCACATCTCCATGTATGTATCTACATACATTTCTTCATCTATAGAGTACATTTTTTTTTTGCAGTGCTCTATCAGTGAGCTATGTCTCCAGGCTAAGGTGTATTTAGAGGGTGCATCCCTCTAACTTTTTTTTTTTGAGACAAGGTCTCTCTTTGTAGTTCAGGCTGATCCTGAGCTCACTATGTAGCCCAGGCAAGCCTCGAACTCAGCGATCCTCCTGTCTCTGCCTCCCGAGTGCTGGGATGACAGGCGTGAGCCACCACGCCTGGCACTGTGGTATGTGGTATTGATTGCTGGTGGGTTTGAGTCACCACACCCAGCATTGTATGTGGTTACCGGGATCAAACTCAGGGCCTTGCGCTTGCGAGGTAGGCGCCGGAACCACTGAGCTAAATCTCCGGCCCAACCCCTCTAACTTTTTATGGTTAATGGACACTTACACACATATGTTCACATGTGCATATGTGTTCATGTATGTTGGTTATATACAGTTACAGATTGACTGCATATGTGACAATGGCCCTATGAGATTACTGTAGTGATGTAGCTGTCTTTTCTGGTTTTCACAGAAAGTGTCCTTAACATTAAGTGATATATGATTATACATTAAGTATACATAATTAGTTTTAATTGACATCATTATTTTAATAAATATTAAAAAGCTTTACCTTCTGAACCTTTGGCTAATTCTGATGATTAATATTAATAATTCATAATCCTGTTTCTGAGAAATGGGAATTTAGTCACATGTAGAGTATTCTGATGGAGGATATTTACCTTTTTTTTTTTGAGACAGGGTCTTACTTTGTAGTTCAGGCTGGCCCTGAGCTCACTATGGAGCCCAGGCAAGCCTCGAACTCAGCAATCCTCCTGTCTCTGCCTCCCGAGTGCTGGGATTACAGGCGTGAGCCACCATGCCCAGCACTGTGGTATGTGGTATTGATTGCTGGTGGGTGTGAGTCACCACGCCCAGCATTGTATGTGGTTAACGGGGATTGAACTCAGGATTCTGAGTTCAGCTGAACTCAGGCACTTCTGAGGCAGGCACTGAAACCACTGAGCTAAATCTCTGGCCTGAGGATATTTACTTTTGTGAAGTGGGTAAACTTAGGCACAGTAAGAACAGTAGGAAAACATCTTGAGACCAGTGGAAGAAGAGAAAGGACACTAGAGGGGCTGTTTTCCTCTCTGATGCAGAGCAGTGAGTTCCTAGAAGCTCATTCCCTTGACCAGTCAGGAAACCATAGTGAAGGAAGAGGGCCGCCGGGATGGCCCAGGCATTGAGTGCGAATTCAGAGTACTCCAACTTGAGAAGACCATGGGCACTCTCACTGGCCACAAGCAATGGTGACATCAGTAAAGAACTTGGGTGTGTACTCTTAATTAACCTTTCGGTTTGAGTCACTTCTGATGCTTGTATGCGATAAAGTTTTTCTTCATCAAAATTTCTAAACAAAGTATTAAGAATTCATGACCTCCCCTACTTTGCATGCTTTTTAAATTTTTTACCTTAACAACTGATCCTCTAGTCCTGACTTGGTTACAGTGAAGTTGATGATGGTGACTTTAATGCACACCTGGAAGGGAAGCACAGGGCAGGCTGGTTACAAATGAGTGCTTTCTCTATGAGAATGTGGCTCCTTATCACCTGGATGTGTCCATCTCAAGTTTTACTGCAAGCATAATGCAACTTTGTAATATGATTTCCTCTGCCAAGGAGAGTGATGGCCTTACTCCTCCAGCTCAGCAGTTATAGAACCCTTCAAGAGGTTTTCAGGAAAGGCGAGCCAGAAAAGGGTTTGCAGCAGTACATTAGAATCTACAGGTTGGGCTGGAATTCCAGCTGCATCTTTTAGTGCATGTCTGATGTCTGACAAGCTCTTTACTGTGTGGAGCTTTAGTTTCCGATGTTTAAAACTTGGGATAATAATAGTAACAGTTCAGAGGTTAGTTGTGAGGACTAACCAAGGCACTAAAAATCACAGGGTAATTAAGTTACAGTGCCTGGGATAGAGTATCTTTGTTAAAAGAAGCTATTGTTGGTAACAAGTAGAGTTTTATGTATTTAACATCATCCTAAATTTACATGGAAAATCATAACTAATATTCTCATGTCACTTGAATAAATCAATAGCAAGACCCAATGAACTTAAAAGTATTTTGTGTCACAAATCCCTGGTGTTGGCTTTATCTACAGTTCAGAGGATCTCGCATGGAACAGTTTACTCATGATCATAGTCACGAGTCTTGGTGCGCTTCTCTCAGAAGTTAAATGAGTGAGAAATCAAAGACTGTAGACTGGCACACTGGTCACTCGTCCAAACTCTGACATGAGTCAGGCAGTGGCTGGGTAATTAAGCTCTTTGAGGTCTGACAAAGAAAACCTCGAGTAGGATTTTAATGACGTTTCTGCACATTAGTCAAGCAATGTGTCAGTTTTATTCAACCTTAACACAATTCAGAGGAGACAGGTGGCTACAGAAATTCAATATCTCAAGTAAAAGTGGCACTATCTGGAGTGATGTATTCAAGGAGTTTTGGAAGATGGGCTCTGATGTGAAGTCCCTGCTCTAAGAAGCCCTGTGGGGCTTGAGAATGTGTCTACAGCTGACCCTCTCCACCCAGAGGGGGAAGGCAGAGCTTTCATTGCAGAGAAAGAAGTCACAGCTGTCTTTGTCTCCACTGTAACTGCCTTCAGCTGCGCAGTTTGAGAACAGGGGCTCCTCTGTACCTGATCGTGACTCCGGGCTGCACACGGAAGCAGGACTCACATAACTTCCCTCTAAGAGTCAAAGAGCAGGAGGAAAAGGATAAGATGCTGCCACTCCATGCCCCTTGAGCTCTAAGTAGAGTCACCGCCTCATGATTGTCTAATGGCAGTCACCAGAGTTTTAAGTGGGTGCATGCCATTTTATTTGGGGACGTGTGCCATGCCCACCATACCAAAGACTCTTAGTTAAGCCCTGATTCTTTCATCAGTCACAATACAGGGGCCAAACATAGCCTTTGCTGCAGGAGGGGGGAGAAGGATTAGAAAGGAGCAGCAGCTGTGCTGAGAGTGTGGCCCCTGAGGGAAACCAGAGGCACATGGTGCTGGGCGGCAGTGGCAGGGGGCGGGGCGGTAGGCAGACTGGGGACTGAGCAGTGAACAGCGGCTTGAGTCCTGACTAGAGGTTAAGAGAAGGCAACCGGAGCCAGAATCAGGACTCAGAAACGAAGCCAGCGGAGAACTATGTAAAGAAGAAGTGTTACCGAGGGAAGGGGGGAGCGAGGAGAAGCCTGTTAGTTGTTCCTTCCAGGAGGAGTCCACTAAACTTTAGAGATTCCTCTCACATAATAATTCAGTGAGGCTGAGAATTCTGGATGGCAGCTCATACCTCAGGCAGGTAGTGGGGGTTTGACATTTTGGTTGTCATATAGAACCTGAAGTTTTTGTCATAGTCAATGTCCGAGTCTCCAAGGCGAATGAGTACACGTCCACCACTGATGAAAATCTGTTTCAAAAGAACAGGTTCTAGGGCTGGATCCAAGGTTTCTTTGAGCTTAAAAATAGGAACAAAACAAAATAATGCGAGTCACCCTCCAAAAAACAAAAAAAACGAAATCAAATCAAGCAATTAGAATGGGTGGTACCAACTTGTCACAGTCTCTTACAGGGCTTTGTAATTTATTTTGAGCACTTTTTTCTGTGATCTTATATTTATCAGTGTTCTCACAGCAACAGTGTATAATTTCTAGTGATCCTTTCATTTATAGGCTAGGAGCTCCTCCAGGCTGAGAACACACTATTTATGTCCATGACGACTAAGAAAAGGTGTGGGGTGTATTAAGTCCCTCTCGGGTAACTAACATCTCATTAGCCCCTGACAGGTGAAATATGTTCATTTTTGGGTTATTCTGCCACAGATTGGCAAACTACATCCTATCTACAGGATGCTTACATCAAATGGGGTGTCTGTGGCTTGTTTTGTATGACTTTTGAGCTAAGTCATTTTAAATGACAGCTCTTGTCATTCTAAGTGACTGTGAAAACAAACAAAAAGCTCCCAAACCATAACTGTGTGAGGACTGCAAAAACTAAAGCATTTACTGTACGGCCTTTCGCAGAAAAAGTTTGTGGGCCTCTATTCTACATGGCAGCTATGTTTTTGCTCCATCGCATGACTGGTGGTTAAAACGTGGGTCTTCAGCACTGTTTACAGACCTCATCTTTATGTTGGGTACAAGACAGGGAATTTACTCTTATCTATGGTATAACTGGGTGCTTCTGAAGTTCTGTTTCTTTAGGAAATGCTGGCTGAAATAAACTAAATTAGTCAGTGCAGAAAGCAACCAGGTGGGTGACCCTCATGACCTCAGGTCCCAGACTGCATTGAAGGCCTAGCCCAAGTGTCTTATGCCTGGTGGAGGTCCTGATTGTCAAGAAAATTTTGACTACTGTCAAAAGGTTCTCCACCCATCAGTGGGCATGGACCTTCACAGAGGCCTCTACCAACTGCCACAAAAGAGGAAAGTCTGGGTCTGAGGATCTATCCTGGGGCTTACAAAACTGTGCTCGAGATCTCCAGTGAGATCTCAAGATCTCCAAACTGTGCTCCAAGATCCCCGCTTCATTATGGCGTTAGGGCTTGAAGGGAGCACCCAGGATCTATTCGTTACAGGATCTTCTGTGTTGGTCAGAGCCAAAGCTCCGCTGGACTGGGGTTTCCTGTGCTCTGTGTGGTTCATGTGGGAATATGGTACTTGCTGTGGGTTTCCTTGCAGGTAAGGCTGCTTAGATAGTTGAACATTTTCACACTTCATTTTCCTTACTGGAAAAAAGGGATAGTAACAGTGGGTACCTTCTAAGGTTGCAGTGAAAGTTAGTGGGTCGGAATACTGAGAGCCAAGTCTGGGATGTAGTGAACACTCAGCAAATGCTTCTGATGCTAACAGATTAATTATCATTCTTAGTCATCACACAAGGGCTGTCTCTAAGCTGCCCCGGGTCAATGGACATTTCTGCTGAAGTGGAGGTATTTTTAGGGCTGGTTAAATGGTTCACAGTCCATGCCTATGCTCAACTTCTCTCACAAAAGTAGAATGGTAAGTCAGTGAAATAAAGACAGTCACTAACCCATGTCTCCTGTGCTTGTGGTTTAAACAAAAACAATTTTAATTAACACACGTTTGCATTATGTGTGGTACCTGTGGCTTTGCCTAGGAAGCCCTTCTTGCAGGGCGGCTCATAGGGCTCCACTCCCACAGGGGTCACAGCTTAGCTGTACCTCCTCTAGCTGCCCTGCTCAGTTCAGTCCTACCCTCTTCTTTCTGGCTATCTCTGCATCCTAGACACCTTGGGAGTGGTTACACGCACATATTGCAGCTTGTTTCTATTTTTAAAATTCTCTTTCTCCCCTCCAGTTCCTTTATCCTAATTTTCATTCCTGTTGATATTGTAAATCTTAGCTCATGTTATGACACAAGTTCATTCTTTAAAAAAGTATTATTTTTTATTAGCATATGTTTGCAATACATAATAGTTATGTTTATTTGGAGAATTGGTACATATTTATAGTATATCTTGACCTTGAGTCCCTTTACTCTTTTTTCCCCAACCCACTAATTCCCTTTTTCCTTTTTCAACAGGTTGTGTCTTCTGGTTTCCTACCCTTCTCTTTTGTTTCACTCATTTATATATATAGACTTCCCACATAAGAGAACCTATGCATATTTAACTTTCTGTGACTGATCTGTAAACACAAGTCCAGTCTTATCAGCTATCACTTGTTCTGATTTTGATCTTGTGCTCCAGAAGAAAGTAACATTTATACCAGCAGGAATGTATTAAGGCTTTACATCATTAGTACACTACTACTTTGAATTTTCTAACCTTTAAGGCCCCCAATTGATCCTGTGAGGCTGTTGTATCTGAAAGCAGATATTGTCTCTCTTAGTCACAAAACAGTTCAGAAGGCAAAAAGGTATTTTAATTAACAGATTCCTCCTCGTACGAGAATATACCATTTAAGAACGCAGTTGACTAGTGGTTTGGCCTGACATGGACTTGCCTGTGTGATGCTAAAAGCGCTAGGCATGATCTGAAAGTTAAGAACTAACAGAAAAGGAAGTGAAACAAACCTCTTCTAGTAGGACAGGTAAACCAAGTCGGATGCAATTTTCAAGTGTTCGTAAGAAATTACTATCTGTAAGCTTAATGACCTTTAAACCACTTTTACTTTCCTTGTTCCTTATCCAACGATTTGCCTGTATGAGAAATACAGAGTAAGTAATTTGCCTTCGAGCATATGAAAGGGTAAGGAAGTGAAAGTTTTAGAAAAAACTTTCAGTGTAATGAGACAGAATGGAGACAGAAGAAATAAAATCTCTACTCAGTAAAAAACATTTTTTAAGGCCAATATTTGGCACCCTTCACGTGGTTGAAATTTACAATGAATCCTGAAAGAAAACCATCCAGGGCAAAGTCATTCTTAAGGAATGTAGGTTTGTCTCCTTGGGTCTCATCAGGACTCCCATTGCCAATCCCTGTTTTGTACAATCTGATCTGTGGATTTATGGAGCCAGGCAACAGGGTTCTGTAAATTCCAGGCAGGTTGGCTCTTATTTCTATCATAACTTGACTACATTCTGACTCCTTAGATCTTTGAAGAATAAGAACTATGTTGGAATAAATTTCTCTCATCTCAGAAAAGGAAGGACAGTCAACCCCCAAACAAAATCAGTCCAATTCAAATACAGAGAGCAAGTGCACATGTCTTTTCTTACTTGCTATATCCACAGTAATAGTCTGTGAGATTCAGACTAGAAAGCGTCTAATCTCCTGAGCCTACATCTCCATCATCTTACAAGGGTGATAAGTCCACTTTTACAATTATTAATAGGTCAGTATTGAGCAGAGCTAGTCACTGCTGTTTATCAGAAGTATTCATTACCCACCTGGTCTTGGGGATCAATCATCAAAGGCCACCGTCTCCCCTGAGTAGCCAGGATGCCGTTTTCTGTTGAGATCAAGTCCCGGGGCAGCCCATCTGTGTTCCACTGTCGTATTTCATAGGGATCTCCAAGGATGTTAATGAGACTGAAGGAAGGGTCGATGGGGATCTCCAGTTTCTGGCAGTAGTCAATCCAACACTCTATTAGCTGTACAAGGATAGAGTTTGCATGTGGACACTCAGGAACCCTCAGTAATTGGGGACATCTGCAAAACACGCTGGACAGGAGGAAGCCAGTGGCTGCAAAGCCAGGCTCTTCCAGTCTCTTCAGGCACCCTGGCTTTGGAGCATGGGGCATAGAGTGGACTCACAGTCAGGAAACACGGTGCCAGATCTATTTAAGCCCTATGACTTTAAGCATGGCGCTCTGCCTGTCTGGACCTCTGCCTTCTCATAGGTAACTGACTAGGTTGTCGCAGGGATCTTCAGCCAGCAGTGCGTGCCTCCTTAGGAGAGTCTGGAAGCATGTGGAGAAATGTGGCTTTGTCATAATAAGAGAGGTGCCACCAGAAATCTGTAGATGGAGGCATGGCAGTGGGAGGGGAGGGACATCAGCATCCTTTCTCCCTCAGTGAGCAAAACAAGGTCTGTCCCAAAGCCAGTGCTGGCCCCAGGGACCACCATGGCACAGGCAACCCCTGAGCTCCTGCAGACTCAGGTGAGTCTTATGCCAGGTTTTATAACTCAAGAGGAGAGCAAGATGTTCTTCAGGAAGACATCTCATAAACATGACTCAAAAATCCTTCCCAATAATTTAGTTTTCCAGAAATTGTATGTAGTTTGAACTTTCATTTTTCTGATGAATGACATTTTCTTTAAAAGATAAAAGCTCAAGAAACCACAGATTCACCCTGTATCCTACTTCTTTGTATTTCCCAACCCTCATCACTTGAGGAAGTGTCATTCCAGGGACTTTTCACGTCACCGTGGACTCTAAGCGCAGGGGCTCAGTGCCTCCCTTACTTCCCTTTGCTTCTCAGCTCTAAGTGAGGAAAAGCTTTGTAGGGCAGGAGCAGGAAAGGGAGGTGGGTATGAGCAATCCTAGGAGCAGACCATCACCGGCCTATGGGAGAGGTGGATGACTTGGAAAATAGAATACTGTGTATTATTACATATTATGTAACTAATATGTTTATAATTAAAATATAGTTATATGTACTATGTCTACATACAACATAAAATAATGTAATATACACCTACATGTGATTACATACAATTGATACACAGTTATAACTCACATATAATTATGCAATTCTATATGTACACATACTAATTTTCTCCCTGGTGAGCCACCGTAGTGGGTCCCTCCATCTGCACACAGGAGAAAGAAACCACCCAGTCCCAACTGCTTCCTTCCACTCTTTGCAGAAGCAGATTACTCACCAGTTGCCTGTACTGGGCTGTGAAAGCTCCATAGTAAGCAACGCAGGCTGCAGCTATGAACACATTCCCAGTGATGTTGGAGAGCTCCTCCTGGAACTTCTGGATGCTTTCTTCCCACCGAACCTGCTCATCTCCCAGGGCAGCCGTCAACTTTCCAGCACGCACTAGGCGTGCTTTTGTCAAGGCCATGGTCTTTGCTTTAACAACAGCAAGTCACGGTATTAAGAATTTTCCTGAAAGTTTATCCACCAGCTTTTGTATGTGGCAGAATTAACATCGTTTAACTAGTGATGTCAACACATTTCTATGAAAATTCACAACCAAGCCTAACTCAGCGTTTTCTTTGACAAGAGCTATTTTTTGAGTAATTAAAATAATCAATTAATTAGTTTTTTAAAATTTTGAAACAAGGTCTTGCTAAATTGCATGTGTGGGTCTTGAACCTTCTGATCCTCCTGCTCTGCTCTAAATGCCAGGATTGCAGGCATATGCCTGGCTCCCAGAACCTCTCTCTTCCTTTCTTTTTGGTGCTGAGTATTGAACCCAGGATCCTTACACTGAACTATATCCTCTGTCTTTAATTGTTGTTTTTTTTTTAAATTGTGAGATCAAATCTTTTAAGGTGCCTGAGGTTATATTTGCAGTCCTCTTGCCTCAATATCCCGGAGTGCTGGGGTTCCAGGCACCACATCCAACCCCAAGAACTCTTTCTGATGCTATATTTCTTTGGCTGATGATAGCATCCTCTGTGCCTCTTTATATTTATTTTCTAAATCAAATTTATCTCTTGTTCTGAGTTGCAGTGCAACATGCTCCAACAAGCCTGTGCAGATATAGGATGCTGCATGCATATACAACCTGCAGCTCTTCTCCTTTGATATTAGAGAGAACTAATGGAAGAGGAGCAATGGAAACGTTTACCATATGTCAGATAAAGGCTGAGACTGAATGCCTGAGAAATCCTGCTTCTGAAAATCAGGCATTTCCTGCTCAGTGTAAATTTTATGAACCACTTACCTAGGCTTTCTTTTTCATATACACCTCTGTCATATTTATCCTGTAAGGCTAGTATTTGATCTTCCACTTGCTTTAGTAATGCTTGCTTTTCTCTCAGGGTAGCCATTGTAATATCAAGTTCAGCCTAGTCAAATCAAGCAAATATTTTAAAAACATAATAAGACTGAATTTTCCCACTTACTATGAGTGATTTTTTTAAACAAAATATGGCTGATCATCTCTTACATGCCCAAAAAAGACTCTGATGGATACAAAAATTAAAACATTTATGAACTCGAGGAAAATATACAAGCAGAAGCAAACAAAAACAAAAAATCAAAACAAAAAAGCTCAACAAAATAAATTGTAAAAGGAACAGAAAGATAGATGAACTAAAGATTTGAGATGGACTGGTTATCACAACAGATTATTATTTTAAATTATGAGACAAATAAAATATCCATGCAGTAGTGACAACTAATTTTTTAATGAGTTCTATGTCTCAGGGCTGTGGTAACTATGTCCTGAGGGCCACCTCTAGCTTGCTTGGTTTTTTTTTTCTTTTTTTATTGAATTCTTTATTGGTACATTTTATATACAGCTCACAATCACACTCAACACTGGGGAATTTGTACCAGTACATGACATGAGTTAATTCTCTTTTTATCCATATCCCTCCCACCCCACAACCTCCCACCCCCTATATACATGTTCTTTCTTTTTCCAAATCATATTTATTCTTTCCCCTCATTACCTTCCCCTACCACATTCCCTTTGAATATTTTCTATTTCACAAAATCTATCATACATTCTAGAACTATTTACATCCACAGGTTCTCATACCAGAGAAAAGATATAGTATTTACATATCTGTGATCTATTTATTTCACTTATTAGTGTGCCCTCAAGGTGTCTCCATTTGCACATAAATGAATGAAACTTGTCATTCTTTCTGGCAGAGTAATACTCCATTGTATAAAAAACCCACATTGATGGGCATCTGGGTTATTTCCAAGATTGGGCTATCACAAACTGAACTGCTATGAACATGAGTGCACATGTCTTTACAATATGATTGCTTTAGTAATGCTTGCTTTTCACAATATGATTCTTTTAATTCCTTTGAGTATATTCCTAGCAGGGAAATAGCAGGGTTAAATGGGACCTCTAATCCTAGTTTTCTGAGGATTCTACACACTGATATCCACAATGGTTGCACAAGTAAGTCTACAGTCCCACCAACAGTGAAGAATGGTTCCTTTCTTCCCAAAGCCTCGCCAGCATTTACTGCTGGCTAATTTCATAATAGCATCTGTTCTTTGTGGAGTGAGATGAAATTTCAGTGTTGTTTTCATCTGTTATGGGCTGTGGGCTAAGAATGTTTTTTAACATTTTGCAATGATTGGAAAAATTATAAGAGGAATATTCTGTGATGACCTGTGATACCTGTGTGGAACTTTGAAGTAAAGTTGGAACATAGCCATGTTCATTTATTTATTGTCAGTGGCTGTTTTTTGTGAGGGTAATGACAGAGTTGAGTTTCTAGAACAGAGAGCAGCTAGCTCACAATAATTAAAATATTTATTATTTGCATCTTTCTAGAATTTTAAAAAACCTTGTCCCATGGGTAAGTCCAATGGAGTTTACACAGTGACTACCACCACCTGCAAGCAACCTGCCTGCCACCGGACCCAGGCCAGTTGTCCCATGGGACATCCATCCACTCCAAGTGATTCTGGCCTTCCCCAGTGATTCTGGCCAGAAGCCTCATGGGAGCTCCATTCCTGTTTGCACAAGTCTGGGTAAGCGCAACTTAGGTTGTGCAGTGATTTACAGTGTTTACCAGAACAACATATGTGAGAAAAAATTCAAGAACCCAGGCACAAAGATCACCACCACAGGGGAATTCAGGGAAAAAGGAAATGGAGCAAAATGAAGCTCAATCTCCAGGACTCTGAACTGGTAACAAAAGGCAATCTACTAGAATGGAAATCAGAACTGATCTTTGAGATGAAAACAGAGGTGCTGTCCCCAGTGAAGGACTTCATTAAAGAAGAGATCAGGAACATCATAGAAGCTCAGATAACAAAAGGAATGAACATTATAAAGAGCTTCAAGCAGAGGTCCAGGTGATCAAAAATGAGAATGAAAGTTTGTGAAGTAGGATGAATGAAGCAGAAAAACAAATTTCAGACCTAGAAGAAAGGCTCATAGCCAATGAACAGGAAAGGAATAACTTCTGGAAAAAGGCAAGGGACCACAAGAAATCAATCCAACAGCTCCTAGATGACTCAAAGAAGAATAACACAAGGCTGATGGGAGTCAGTGAAGAAGCAGGAGACAGTGCAAAAGACATAAAAAAAACACTGTTTACAGATAGGAAAAGGAAAAGAATTGGACATACAGATAAACAAGGCATATAGGACTCCAAAAGCCCATGATATTAAAAAATCTACACCCAGGCATATAATTATCAAGGTTCCAGATATCCAACAAAAGAACAAAATACTGAAAGCAAGCTAGGGAAAATAAAAAAAACACATACAAAGGGAATCCCATTTAGGATCACAGCAGACTTTTCAACGCAAATGCTCAACGGAAGGAGAGCCTGGAGGGAAGTGTTTCAAGCATTGCAGGAAAACAAATTCCAACCTAGATTGATGTATCCTGCAAAACTATCTTTCAAAATTGATGGAGAAATAAGATACTTTCATGGCAAAGAACACCTGAAGAACTTCTCAATTACAAAACTGGCACTCCAAAACATTTTAAAGAATATCTTGGAGAAAAACAATGAAGGTCACACACTCATGAGACCTAGCAGAGTGAAACTGAGTGGAGAGGGGAAAAGCAAAGAAATAAAGAGCCAAGAATAGTATAACACCATGACAGGTATAAAGCAGGCTATATCAGTCATAACCATTAATGTTAATGGCCTTTACTGCTGAATTCTACAGAACTTTCAAAGAAGAGTAGGTAACACTACTTTTCAAACTTTTTAATGAAATTGAAAGGGAAGCAGTACTCCCAAATTCATTCCCTGAAGCAACCATTTCCTTGATTCCAAAGGAGAGAAAGACCCAACCCAAAAAGAGAACTACAGGCCAATCTCCCTAATGAACACTGATGCAAAAATCTTCAACAAGATACTAGTGAACACATAGAATTATCAAGAAGATCGTGGGCCGGAGATTTAGCTCAGTGGTGCTGGTGCCTGCCTCGCAAGCGCAAGGTCCTGAGTTCCATCCCAGTAACCACATACAATGCTGGGTGTGGTGACTCACGCCTGCCAACAATCAACCAGCAATCAGTACCACATATCACAGTGCCAGGCCTGGTGGCTCATGCCTGTAATTCCAGCACTTGGGAGGCAGAGACAGGAGGATTGCTGAGTTCCAGGCTTGCCTGGGCTACATAGTGAGCTCAGGGCCAGCCTGAACTACAAAGCGAGATCCTGTCTCAAAAAAAAAAAAAAAAAAAAAAAAAAGAAGACCATATACCCTGACTAAGTTGGAGTCATCCCAGGGATGCTAGGATGGTTCAACATATGTAAATTAATAAACAGTATTCACTATATCAACAGACTCAAAGACAAAAGCCATATGGTCATCTCAATAGATGCAGAGAAAGCATTTGACAAAATCCAACACCCATTCATGATCAAAACCCTACAGAAACTCGGAATAGATGGATTTTATCTCAACTTAATAAAAGCTATTTATGAGAAACCAATAGCCAGCATCATCGTAAGTGGTCAAAAACTGAAATCTTTCACACTAAGAGCAGGAGCAAGACAAGGATGTCCACTGTCACCACTCCTGTTCAATATAGTGCTAGAAACATTAGCCATTGCATTTAGACAATTGAAAGAAATAAAAGGAATAAAGATAGGAAAAGAAGTTAAACTGTCATTATTTGCTGATGACATGATATTCTATCTAGAAGACACTAAAAACTGCACCAAACAACTGTTAGACTTAGTCACCAAATTTAGTAGTGTGGCTGGATACAGGGTCAATGCTCAAAAATCAATCACATTTTTATACACAAATAATAGATCAATAGAGAAAGATATTGTGGACTCAGTCCCTTTTACAATAGCATCCAGCAAACTGAAATATCTAGGAATCAATCTAACAAAGGATGTAAAGCACCTCTACTCTGAAAACTATAAAACACTCTGAAAAAGGAGATTGAAGAAGATATCAAAAGATGGAAAGACATCCCTTGTTCCTGGACAGGAAGAACCAACATCATCAAAATGGCTTTACTCCCACAACTACTATATAGATTCAATGCAATCCCAATTGAGATCCCAACAGCATATTTCACAGGTTTAGAGAAAAGCATCCCAAAATTCATCTGGAACCACAAGAGACCTAGAATAGCAAAAGCAATTCTAGCAAACAAAGACATGGCAGGGGGTATTACATTCCCCATCTTGAAACTTTACAATAAAGCTGCTGTGATAAAAATGGCCTGGTACTGGCAAAGAAACAGACCTGAGGATTAGTGGAATAGATGAGAAGATCCAGAAACAATGCCCAATACACTAAGCCACCTTATCTTTGACAAAGGAGCCAAACATCCTCAATGGAAGAAAGGTAGCCTCTTTAACAAATGGTGCTGGAAAAACTGGGTTTCAACCTGCCAAAGACTGAAGCTAGATCTGTCTCTTTCACCGTGTACTGAACTAAAATCAAAGTGGATGAATAACCTAAATATTAAAACAGAAACACTAAACCTGCTGCAAAACAGGTTAGGTAAAACTCTTGGAGTCTTTGGTTTAGGGAAAGACTTTATGAACAAAACCTCTATAGCGCGAGAACTATCAGAAGAAATCAACAAATGGGATCTCTTTCTATTAAAAAGCTTCTGCATGTAGAAGAAACCATCAACAGAGCAAAAAGGCAACCAACAATATGTGAAAGAATTTTTTACCAGCAATTCCTCAGACAAAGGGCTACTATCTAGAATATATAAAAAACTTTAGGGCCGGAGGGTTAGCTCAGTGGTTCTGGCACCTGTCTTGCAAGCGCAAGGTCCTGAGTTCAATCCCCAGTAACCACATATAATGCTGGGCATGGAGACACGCCCACCAACAGTCAACACCGCATACCACAATGCTGGACATGGTGGCTCATGCCTGTAATCCCAGCACTTGGGAGGCAGAGACAGGAGGATTGCTGAGTTTGCAGAGGCTTGCCTGGGCACCATAGTGAGCTCAGGGCCAGCCTGAACTACAAAGCGAGACCCTGCCTCAAAAGCAAAAAACAAAAACAAAAACAAAAACAAAAAACAAAAAAAAAACTTAAAAAAATCAGTCCCCCCAAATTTAAAGACCCAGTTCAAAAATGGACATCTGAAGTGAACAGACACTTTTCAGAGGAAGAAATAAAAGCAGCTAAGAAGTATATGAAGAAATGCTCAACGTCACTGGCCATTCAAGAGATGCAGATGAAAACAACTCTGAGATTTCATTTTACCCCACAAAGAATGGCTGCTATCTCGAAATTAGCCAGCAACAAATGCTTCTGAGCTTGTGCAGAAAAAGGAACCCTTCTCCACTGTTGTTGGGAATATAGATTAGTACAACCATTATGGATATCATTGTGGAGATTCCTCAAAAAACTAGGATTAGAGCTTCCATTTGACCCTGCTCTTCCCCTTCTGGGGATATACACAAAAGAATTACAAGATTCCTATCACAGCGACGTATGTGCACCCATGTTTATAGCAGCTCAGTTTGTGACAGCTAAATCTTGGAAACAACCCCAATGCCCATCAACTCTAGACTGGATAAAGAAGATGTGGTTGCCAGGTGTGGTGGCTCACAACTGTAATCCCAGCACTTGGGAGGCAGAGACAGGAGGATTGCTGAGTTCAAGGCTTGCCTGAGCTACATAGTGAGCTCAGGGCCAGCCTGAACTACAAAGTGAGACCCTGTCTCAAAAAAAAAAGTGGTTTAAAAAAATGGAGTATTACTCTGCCATAAAGAATGATGAAATTGAATCATTTATACTCAAATGGATGTACCTTCAGGACATACTCATAAATGAAATAAATAGGTCACAGATATGCAAATATCATATATTTTCTCTGATATGAGAAACCGAAACTATAAATGTGTTCTAGAATGCATGATTGATATTGTGAAATAGTAAATATTCAAAGGGTAATGGGGCTTAGGGATAAACAATGAAGAAAGAAAAAAATTAATGGTTAAAAAGAGGAAACAATGCTTGTGCATATAGGGTTGGGGTAAGGCAGGGTGATTAGGGGAGGGGGAAAATGAGAATTACGTTGTGTCATATACTGGTACAAATTCTCAATGTGGAGTGTAATTGTGATGTGTATAATGTGTCAATAAAATGTAGAAACAAAGACAAAAACAATAGACCTAGTCCCTTTTCATATTGGATAGGACTGCAGTGGCAATGTATAGATGGCTTGACTGACTGATAATCATGGCCTTTAATTCTATCAAGTATCGCAGTGTAGATTACGCACCTGTGCTACACGGAGTTTTTGTCTTTTTGGCTCAACTTCCTTGAGTACTCGAGAGTACAAATCCATTGCCCTTACCCACATGCACATGGATTTACATGCTTTGGATACTTTCTCTACTTTTTCAGGTACAAAGTCAGGATTATTAATATACTTTTGAAGCTTTGCCAGTATCTGAGGCTTTATATTTTCCTTGTCATATTCTAAAAGCCTTCTTAGGAAGTTAGAATCACCAAGAAGTTGCTTTGCTGTTGCCCAATCAGGCCTGAAAGACAGGTGTGATGAGTTCATAACATCATAATCAAGTTATGTAAAAGACTGATGTATTTTTCTGAGGACTCCATATCATCTTAATGGCAAGGGCTTTGAATCTCAGTACAATAATCCCAGTAATTGGTAGCTATGTGTGCCACTATTAATTCACAAAAGGGAAGATAATTGGATGATTAAGGCACCATACAACCCAGATTTTGCAAAGAGAGAATTATAAAATAGTGAGGCCATAGACTGTAAGGTGTTATAGGAACAATTATTTCATTTCAAAAATGCATTAGGTTTTCACATTTTATCTTATTAACCTTTGTTTTGACCCTTAAAAAAAATCTTTTGGGACATCACAAAAATAAGCTGCTAACTGGCCTTTCTCTTAGTCTATCTTGCACTTTGGAATTCTGGGGCTTTTCTTAGTTTGGTACAGAAAGGTTCATCATAGCACATTTCTTATTAAAAAAGAATTATATTGCTTGGGGAAGTTTGAAAATTATGTGTCTTCAAGATGAAATCTGGACTGCTTGGTGCACACCTATAAGTTCTTTCATGATTTTGTTTTTGTCCCCTTCCAGGAGTGTTTCAGGTCCCTGGAGTCTCCCCACGGTCCCAGCCTCCCCCCGAGCTAACGTTCCTGAAAATGCTTTACCTCCCTACTGGAGGTTCTGCATCTTGGAGAGAAAAACTTTATATCTTTCATGATTAACCATACAACAGATGCTAAAAAAAATGCTTGTTGAATGATTGATTAAATTAATGAGGGGCTGTGGAAAGGAGTGAACAAACTATATGAAAGTGGGGGAAAAGAGCAAAGAAATTCCACCAGATATTCTAGTCATACACGATTCTGAGTACTTACTTGGCATTTAAAAGAATGGAGATTGCTTCCATTACAGTCATGACCATATCTGGTGGCTTCGTAAAAACTCTGATTTCAGATATATCCGCTTTATCTAAGGAATCCAGGGCCTTATTGGCAGCTTCAAGTGCGGGCAGAGCTTCTTCAAGATCTCTTTGAGCATCATCAGCTATTGCTTGGGTTTCATCAGCCTTCACTTTTGCTATTGCTTCTTCTTCTTGCACAACATTACGGACCTAACCATTGAAACATGACTGCTCAAGTGGGCTCGTTATGGATTAGGTTTCTCGCCCCAAAGCCTGAAATTTGAAATGTTCCGAAATCTTAAACTTTCTGAGTGCCAACATGATGCTACAAATGGAAATTTCTCCACTTGACCTCACATAACAAGTCACAGTCAAAACACAGGCACACTGAAAATACTGTATGAAATGACCTTTGTTGTTTACATAAAGGAGTTTTGTGTGCAGAGTTGGATCCCAAACCACAGATGCCTCACTGTAGATATGTAAATATGCTAATACCTGGAAAACTCCAAATCCAGGGCACTTCTAGCCTCAAGTATTTCGGAAAAGGATACTGAACTGTATTTGAATTTTGATGTTTTAAAATAAAGCTAACAATAGTGAGTAGTATTTGCCCTTTGGATAAGACCAGTGATAAAAGGGAATTAGCTAGATCACATATGATGTTACCTGTCCATCTCGTACCACACTGGTAGCATTACAGAAATAAAATTACAGCAGGCAGTTCTTCCTTAGGAGAATACCTGTTGTGCAAGGTGGTGCTTCTTTCACAGTCCTTGTGTGCTATTAATTGAGCTGCACCCTCATCTAGGATGGAACCGGGTTGATTTAATACAAGGAAATTGTTTGCAACTTAAAAACCTTGCTAAGAACAATAGTTCCGTCAAATCTATCACATCATCATCATTATCATTTTAGTGCATGTTTGTGATACAGAGTAGTAATGTTCATTTTGGGGAACTGGTATATGCATATATACTCAGTATATGCATATATACTTTGTGAGTGGTCAACTGCTGGACAGAGCATTCCCCCTTGCCAGCAGATAACACAGCATACCTGATCGGCACTTTCTTGATCCACTGCCAATTTTTTCATCAAGGCTTCAACGTCTTGTGATTTTATTAAGAGCACAGGTTCTAAAGCTGAAAGGTCTGATTTCATTTTATCTACTAGAACATTTGTCTCTAATAGCTTGGTGAGACCATTCTTCACCCGATCTCGTGCCTAAATGGCAACAAAAAATTGTATTATAATGAGCATTATA
>PVIC010009696.1:0-24089 GCA_004025085.1 Thryonomys swinderianus
GATGTGTCATGTACAGGTAAAAAAATCTCCATGTTGAATTGATCATAATGTATGTATAAACTGTACCAACAAAGTCAGTTTTTAAAAATAAGCATATGACAATTTTTGTAGAATGGAAAGTTTCCAAAGGAAATTTGGTGTGGGAATGTAATGAGGGGAAGGAATCAATATGATTCTGAAAGAAAATAGAAGAGCATGTATATAGGGGGTGGGGAGTTGTGGGTGGGCAGGGATATGGGTAAAAATGAGAATTAACTCGTGTCATGTATTGGTACAAATTCCCCGATGTTATGTGTGATTGTGAGATGTATATAAATTGTACCAATAAAGAATTTAAAAAAATAAGCATTGTAAGTTTTTATATGCCATTTCATGAGGTAGTGTCTTTTTTTTTAAGAGGAAGTGCTATTTAATGGAAATTCTGTATCCTCTAATTCTCATGGATGAAAAAGGATGATCCTATCTTGCGCAACCAAGGAATTTACAGGATTGCTGAGAGCTTAGCAGCCGGCGTGGGTCCAAGCGAGGAGCTTCGGCTCCGTTTGTAGCTGGTGTGAATAAGACTCCATTGTAGTAAGCAAAAAGGCATTCATGGTCGGAGATCAAGATCTGGATCCCCAAGAGGAGCTGCGGAGTTACCTAAGGCTGGCTGAGTGCTGGCTCCCCTTCCTCTTTGGCCTTCTTTCCTCCCTCCAGGTAGAAGCTCACAGTAAAGGCTGGTGTGTTGTTTTGGGGACAGCAGATGGACACACTTGCAGGACTGGTCAGCGGTCTAGAAGTGAGGAGGTCTCCCAGGTCAGGGCAGATGAGCTTTCTAACAGTGCTTACTTTCTGTGGAAGCCCCAATAGGGAGGTGGATTTCATGCCGTCAAGTCACAGCAGAAGGTGAGACCCGTCCTCTGAGGTGAACTTGCTAAAAAGTCGATGTAGAATGCTTATTCATCCCACAGCTACAGAAGAGCTGGTGCTGTTGCATCCCAGAATGACTACAGTGCTACCAGTGTGGCTGTTCAGTTGCTCTGGAGGCATCTAGCGGCTGCAGACTAGACAAGTGCTTGGGAATCGATGCAGTGTTGTCGTGTATGTTCTCACAGTGGGACGGAGCACAAGAACTTGGAGAATGTGTTTGGTTTCATTCATTTTACCTATGGGGTTTCAGCTATGAACCCCTTTCAATGAAGTCTTGATCTTATCTAAAATTCAGGTTCTAGCCAGAGTATGTTTTCTTGCAGGTCGGCTTCCTGCTTACACTTCATTGGCTCTCACAAGGCTTTTTCCATTTCATGGCAGTGGAGGTTCTAGTATTGTTTTGGGTCAGCTCTCTGTGTTGCATTCAAAGTAAATTAACTCTCTCCTCTGTGTGACTCATACCCCATTTCTCTTAAAACTTCCAGGACACTTCCGGATTCTAAAGAGCCATTCTTGGCCAGCTGGTATCTCATACTAAGCTGCACCTGATTTTTCTGATCCTTTCACTATCCAGTTTTGTCTTTCTAGAAACTGATAGCTGCTCTTTCAGAGTAGATCACAGTGATGTCACAGACGTGGTTTAACCTATTGGTTCAATGGGATGTTAGGTAACTTCCCGTGTTTGTCTACAAAACACGAGCTCCTTCTGTGTGGTTCAAGGTAGCCGCCTGGTAAGGCAGACAAGGCGCTTCTCTGTGGAAGGGCTCTAATCTTGGCTTTGGCAAGTGCATTTTCCCCTTCTGTAAGTCAGGGTGATAATAATTGTTTATAATTGTAGAGCTCTCATAATCATATTCATTTCTCATAAATAATGCATCCCTGGGCTACCTCACAGATCTGTTGGGATTCAAAGAAATAAGACAACAGGATTTTACAAAAAATTGTCTAACTTTACAGACCAGGACAGCATTAGTTCTTCTAGGTAGGAATATTTTAGTTCAACCAGCTCAGCACCCTGATAAGAGTTAACCATTGTGAGTTCTGGAACGTTGGGGCAGAATTTCACATGTCTCTTGGATAATGTGCTTATTACATTAAGATTTTCTAATTCTAGATTTCTTTCCATTTACTAAGTACACCAGTTAGTTTCCAAATCGTTAATTACCAGAACAAGAGAAGAGATCTAAACCGAACCCTCAAGGGTCCGTTTGCGGCACTGAGTTACTCCTGCCTCAGCATAGCACGGTGGATCTGGTGTTCGGGACCAGTCCTGACAAAGGGTTCAGGAGTGCCATAGAAACGAGAGACTCCTATCAGAACGCAAACCAGGTCTGTCCCTGGGGATCCAGCTGTGATTACTAGACTGGAAGATGAAGGAAATGTGCCGCCCATAAAAGCAGCATTCAGGTGCAGGTGGCCTTCCGTAACAAGGAAGGCCTGTCAATCTGCGGTATCACTTGGTCTAGTCATCTATCAGGGGTTGAAACGCAGCTTCACTACTCCTTTTGCACCAGATGTGGGCTTCAGAGCTGCAAAGGTGTTCTAGGGCCTGTTTCATTGCCAAGGAGAGAACACGAGTCCGTGTGTTTGGACATGCACGTGTGCCTTGCTGGCTGCTGGTGATGCACACATTCATGGCAGGGCCGTCATAGGTACAGCTTGCTGCCAGGGGCCTTGAATCACTGGTGAGACCTGTGTGACTGCCCCACGCATGACTGTACCACTTGTACCGACTGTGGCTCAGGGGGTCCCGGGGACCCTCGGTGCCCCTGGGTTGGCAGGAGTGCATTACCCTCCCATCCCCCATGGCCCCCCACTGTGCTGTGTGCCTTTCCTCCAGGTCAGTCCAGGCAGCCTGGCTCTCCCCCCAGGAACAGAGACCCTTGATTTGGGGTGGGGATGGGGAGGCAGCAAGGCTTATCTCCAGGCTCTTGTTACGGCCATTTACCAGGAGGTTTCTCCTGGTGAGCGCGCTGTTCCAAATTCACATGTTTATTAATCACTGTTTCCAGGTCTTGTCTTCTGAGCATCCAGCCCCCGTACTTGTTCCTCATTGAGAGTTGAATTTTCAGTGTCCATGTTTAACTATAAGTATGTTCTAAGCATCATAGACCGAAGACAAAGCTGACTTTGTTCTGCCTTATTGTGATTGGTTTTCTCCTACCATTGTTACTTTTATGCGTTAGACCACCTCCTCTTAACTTTGAAAGCTTCAGTTTCTTGTCTGTGTTCCCTGATGGCAGTAGTTGGGCCCCTACGGTCCCCTGTTAAAAGGCTTGGTTGGCAGCCTGCGATGCTGTTGGGAGGTGGTGGAAACACCAGGGGTGGGGCCTTGTGGAAGAAGGTAGGTCACTGGGGGCTACCTTTACAGGGCACGGGGGTCCTGGCCCCTTCCTCTCTACAGGAACGGCTGCCGTGAGGTGAGCAGTTCTGTCTACCCAGTGCTTCTCGCCATGCCACCTGCCGTGACACCGGCCCAAAGGCAAGAGGGCCAAACAACCATGAGCTGAAACCTCTGAAACTGAAAGCCATATACATCTTCCCTCCTAGCCACCTGCCTGTTTATTCTGATAGTCCCTTGGGCAATGTGTTTTTCTTTACATACTGTTGGTCAGGTGTCATTTCAACCATTGATTCTTGTATTGGATACATTTGATAAAATTGTCATTTTTATATTTCCTGTTACTATGAAAATTAATGAAAAATATTGCAATTTTTGTCACTTGTATATATAATTGGACTAAGGATAGGTTGTTTATTTCAGGTGTTTTGTCACAGTGACAGAAAACTAATACACTGACTGTGCACTTTTGGAGGAAAATAATCATGCTGGTGCTGTGTACAGATCAGAAGATGTCTGTACCTTGGAGAGAAAAGCCAACCTTTGAGATGCTCTTAAACTATCTGCTATAGATGTGATCTTTCCATGGATTTCAGATATCTTTAACAAGTTCACAGCATAGGGTGAATCTTGGATTCTGTGGTGACCTCAAGGGAAACATGCAGTCCATCCTAACACTGTCCTAAAAATACAGTGACTTCCATTAGAATTCCCACAGTTACTCCCCGTAAGATCAAAACCTGATTTTAAGAAAAGGGTTTCCAGGCCAGGATTTAGCTCAGTGGTTCCGGTATCTGCCTTGCAAGCTCAAGGGAGGCAGAGACAGGAGGATTGCTGAGTTTGAGACTTGCCTGGGCTCCATAGTGAGCTCAGGGCCAGCCTGAACTACAAAGCAAGACCCTGTCTCAAAAAAAAAAAAAAAAAAAAAAAAAAAAAACATTTTCATCAGAAACAGTCTGATGCCAATTTGGCCTGTTATTCCAGTATTCTGTGAGGCTGAGGCAGGAGGACTGCAAGTTCCAGACCAGCCTGGGCAATAGTAATGACCTGGTGAGACCTTGTCTCAAAAAGAGACTGAGTTGTAGCTAAGTGCAAAGGCCCTGGGTTCTATCAAAAATATCTGAAAACGATGAAAATTGGAGACACAAACAGTCAGAGAGAAGAGCTGGGGCAAAGACAGAGCTGGACAGGAACTGCCCAGAAGGCCGGCTAGGAGCCACACTCGCTGGCCAAGGAGCTCCTTGATTGTAGGCACTGCAGTGAGCAGGTTGCAGTGGGGTTTGGTTAACAGACACCTCTGTACTGTATTCACTCGCACCATAGAGGGCAGCCCTGGTGCTGTGTGGCAGGGCTTGGGGCAGTTTCTTTCCTATGGAATAGGCCCCTTCACAGTGGCCTTGAGCAGCGGAGACTGCCAGAGAGTGAGGTGTGACAGGGCTGTGACCTGTGTCTCACTACAGCTGGGGGAATGGACTTTGAACTTTGACATCAAAGCATAGGATCTTTAGTCTGCTGTAACTCTGGTATGAAGAAAAATTTTGCTAAGGTATTTGTAGGGTCCATCTAAAGGAGAGATTTAAAACACGTTAGAAATGGCAGGCCTGCCTGTTCTTGCATGAGATATTGAGAAAGACAACAGGGCAGTAGGAAGGGAAAGGGCATCTTTTGTTTGTTTTCAGTACTTGGAATTAAGCCCAGGGCCTTTGCACTGAGCTATATTCCCAGCCTTTCGGAAAAAAAAAATTTAAAAAACCAGTTTTGTGACAGGATCTTTCTAAATTGCCTAGACTCGAGTTTGCTCTCCCAGTGCCTTAGCCCCCCAGAGTTCTAGCACTGGAGGCCTGTGCACCGCACCCAGCGGAAGGGATCTTGAAGCTGTTCCTATTATTGTCATCACCCTGTTCTTCCTATTAAAAATTTTACCTGTCAGTATTGGCAAACTTCTTATTTAATATTTGTCTCTTTCTACTAGAATGAAAGCTGTTGAACCATGCCTTGTGCATCACGCATTTAAATGGACAGAAAGGTGTCATAGAGAAAGAAGTTGAAAGAGGAATCTAGGGGAAGCTGGAAGGAGACCCTGACATTGAATGTGATTTTACTTAGAGTTTGGGGTAATGTTAGGTTATCATAGTGTCTTGTTAAGCGTTCACACAAAACTGAAATTTGGGAGACTCATTTAACCACTAGTGACAGTTGTTTTTGAGTCGTCTACTTCTGGGTTTTAACAGGTTCTGAATAAAACTAGATTTGTGAGAAGGAATATAGAGCCGGCCCTGCATGTCCTATGTCTGTATCTGTGGGTTCAACCAACCACAGGTGAAGAAACTAAGAAAAATAGTCTATGCTGAACACACACAGATCTTTTTTTTTTGAGACAGGGTCTCACTTTTTAGTTCAGGCTGGCTCTGAGCTCACTATGTAGCCCAGGCAAGCCTTGAACTCAGCAATCCTCCTGCCTCTGCCTCCCGAGTGCTGGGATTACAGGCGTGAGCCACCACGCCCGGCACAACACACAGATCTTTTCATTCCTTGTCATTCCCTAAACAATGTGGCCAGTAAACCCACCATCTACACAGCATTCCCGTTGTGTTTGGTTTTACGGCAGATGTGGGGATTATATATTCAGGTTGCACCTGGGTTGTATGTAAATACTGGTCATTTGTGTAAGGGGCTTACATGGAGGCGGAGAATTTGGCATCCACTATAGTCCTGCACCCAGTCCCCTGTGGTGGACACAGGGATAAGAGATGTGTGTCCTTCCTCCGCCTTGTACTTTCTTTGTCTACACTAAGAAGCACCATCAAATAGTGTAAGAATTGTGCTTCGGGGTCAGTTGAGATAATTTCAAAACTCAGTCTCCTTCATTTGTCTACTTGTTTTGAGGATGTGAAGACCAAAGCTTCCCTGCTGCAGTGCCAGGAAAGGCTTCTCTGTTCCTTGGCAACCCCGGGGCCTTATCTGATCAGGCGTTTCCCTCTGCCTTTAGGAAGCGCAGGCCCAGGAGCCTTGTGTTTTTCAGGGGTGTCTTGTTCCGGGGCTGTTTTAGGTGTGACAGTCCAGTACTCACTGGCGGGCGTGGTTGGGAGGACTATAAGATAGAGATGCCATTTAGCTCAGGGAAGCCAGTGTGAAGACAAACTGGCATATTCCGGTCTGTCTGTTTTTCTTGCCCTTGTTTGCAGCATTGCTTTCCCCATGTGTCCCTGGAGACCTTTCTCCTGATTGCTGCCCAGCACTGCCAGATGGAGTAGAAAGAAATAAAAGGTGTTGAGAAGGCTGGGGTTTTGAAGGGTCCTGAGTTCTGTAATATCTAAAATGTTTTTTCCCTGTCCTGCAAAAACCCATTTTTGCTCCTTTGAGAGTAGTATAATCCCCAGGTTGGGCATGCTGAGAATGTGCACTCTTTACATTTACATATTGTTTATTTTATTCTTTGCACATTTGTTTACTAAGACAGGGCCTCGGCTTCACACTCTGCTGTCCTCCTGCCTCTCCCGAGTCCACAGCACATTCTGTGGACTCGGCAAGCTACATTCGTTCTTATTCTTTTTTAAACAAATGTTTTAGAAAGTTTAGAAGATTGTGTGAGGGCTAAAAAAAGGCCAGACAACTGGAAGAGGTGGATTTGCCTTTGAACAGGGGCGAACCTCCAGGCTGGTGCCCTGAGCCAGCCTGAGGGAAGGCAGGGCAGAGGGGCGGCGCAGCTGGAAGCCCTGACACCAGTCCTGGGAGCCCCCCATCTTCTTCACCCTGGCTTGTGCCTGGCAGGGGCCTCCAGCAGGCTGAGCCAGGTGTGATGCTCCTCAGCCCCGGCCTTCACCATACTCACCAAATAGAATAGGGAAAATGATGTCCATAAGTAATATGAGTACTAGACACACCCCCCTCCAGCAAATTAGCGTGATGCCCCCGTGAGGTATTAAAGAGATGTGAATATAACATTGATCTTGCAAGATAGTAACTTGTACTTGTTACATACATGGAACAAAATTCTGTCATCTTTGCCTTATGCTCAGAAATTAAGTTTTATGGGTGAAAATAGTTTATAAAATTTTTTTGGCTAAAGCTTACTTTTTAATTACTTTCTATCCCTTGATTTTAAGAGACAATATTATTTAATGCTTTTGATTGCAGGAAACTCCACAGCAATGGGTGAGTAAAAAAAAAGAAATCTTTTTTTTTAAAAGAAAACCCTAAATCGAAACTAGTAGGAGTGATGTGATGTAAATACAGTCCTAGTTTTCAGGTATATACTCCTGTGGGTCCTCGAAGTTCAAATCTCTGCACTTGTAAACTACTTCTTTGCATTTGCCCAAGAGCTAGAAACAGACCCCACCACTGCCAGACATTGTTGAGGCGGGATTGGAGCCCAAATCCAGTGCTAGATTGTTCTGTCTCTTCAGTCCCTTGATGAAAACTGTCAGCAGAGAAGACGAAAATTCTTCACTGGTATTTCAGATATTTCCAGAAAGGTCTGTAATCACTTTGTGGTTTGGGGCATGGCGCTGAATTTGTGGGACACATTCTGAAGAAAGGAAATATAAATAAACTTTTATATCATCCTGGTTAAATAATAATTAGTCTCATTTGGTATAAAAATCCTCATCATCAAAAAACTTGAAACCGCTGGGCGTGGTGGCTCACGCCTATAATCCTAGCACTCAGGAGGCAGAGACAGGAGGATTGCTGAGTTCGAGGCTTGCCTGGGCACCATAGTGAGCTCAGAGCTAGCCTGAACTACAAAGCGAGACCCTGTCTCAAAAAAACAAAAACAAACAAAAAAAAACTTGAAACCACTGAACGTAATTTCATTTCTACATTTGAAAAGCAAGAGAGCATTTCTTCATACTTTGGATGACCTACCACACCGTATAGACAGCTAGAGCGGGAAGGGATGCAGTGCACCCCTTGAATTCCCGCTTTCCTCTTACGCAGACCGAAGTTGGATCAGAATTGAAGGAAGGACCTCTAGCTTGTTATGTCTTTTCTTTAGATCTAGTGAAATGCATTCTCATTTTTGAGAACAAAAGCAAAAAATTCATTAGAATTTGCCCTCCATAGCTGGTACTTACTGAGCGCTGGCTTTTCCTTCTCTCCTCTGCCTGTGTCCTTCTGTCCACCTCTCCAGTTTATAGAGTATTTTCTACCCACCTGAAACAGGAGCCCAGCGTGGAGAGCCAGTACCTAACGGTTTGTCCACCATTTTAACACTTACTCCACCTTCTAAAGATGCTTTTTTACATCAGTGGATTTGTTTGATGGCCCTACAGGTGGCTTTGAGCTCTGTCCTTGCAAGTGATTTTTTTTCTCCCTAAAATGGCAGATATTATATAAATTTCTTCTTTAGACTGACACTACAAATACTACAATATCTGAAATCACTCAGACATTAAAGGTGCAAGGATACTGTTAGATCAAAGAAATACATTTGATGTTCTACAGCATGGTAGCTCAACTATGGTTGATAACATTTTTTTTTTTTTTTGTCTTTTCAGAGCTAGAGATCAAACCCAAGGCCTCACACAGTCGGAGACAAATTATCCAAGAATATTTAAACAGTATTGGGAGGAGGAGTGGCTGCTTTATACTTAACCAGGGGCACCCCTGCCTTCTCCCCGGTTCCCCGTTCAGATGCCAGTGTACTCAAAAGGGCAGAAAATAAAAATGAACAAGTATTTTTCAGGGAGTCAGGGTACCAGTGGGCAGGGATCTTGGCATGTTATACAGTTCCATTGCTTCTCTCCCTCTCCCCAGCCTTCCCTCCCCTTCTTTTCATACACTATGAGGTAACTTCAGGCCAGAGTGGACCCATGAAACGTTGCAGTGTTGTCTTAAAATGACAGTAGAATTTACATTTCCCTTTGTAAGCCTGGTTAAGGAAACCTACAGTTTAAATGTACTACCCATTGTTTTGTAGAGCCTTTCTCTAATTTGCAGGAGTGGGATGTGCAGGGGACCAAGCACTGCTGGCTTTTAAATGACACTGTAATTAGCGACAGCACTTAGTCTCACCTCAGACCAGAGCCTCACCCTTGATGGGGTGCAGGGGTCCCTAAAAAACATCAGGAGCCGACTAATTCTGGGCGCATCCTGAGGTCCCAGTTGGTGTTCTGAGTGGCTGATAAGTTTGATGTGGGAAATGGAATATTTTTCTCCCCTTGAAAGTTACAAAAGGTCACAGTGGCTTTGGATGGACACGAAGAGGAACTGCAGTCAGGTGTGTGTGTTTATGCTTGGTGCTGGTTTTCGCAGGGGGGTGACTGAAAGGTGTCTGTCCTGGTCCTGCCGACTCTGATTCTCTGCCCCACAAAGGACTGAGTGCAGCCTGCAGTCCTGTGCTGGCCCCACCAGTCTAGGTGTCAGGGGCAGGTGTGCTTGGCTCCTGTGTGACTGGTTGGGGTGGAACTTGATTTCCTCATGATCAAAATGTCATGATGCCATTTCTTTCCGTAATTAAGCCTAATTATGTTTTATGACAGCAGACATTTCTCCTCTTCATTTCCATTTTCAATAATGCTGTAATTGACTTCCAAGCTCATGATCTCAGTTCCCTGCACTATATCCACTTATGTATAGTTAGCTTTTTACCTGTGCTAAATGAGAAGATGAAAGATACTCGAGCTTTTCTTTTCCCAGCTGAATTGCTTTTTGTTTGTTTGTTTTTTATGGTATTGGGAATTAAACTGAGGGCCTTTGTCCCCAACTACATCCCAGGACTTTTTATTTTGAGACAGGATATTGCTAAATTGCCCAGGCTGCAGTTCAACCTGTGATCCTCCTGGTGTGCACCCCCCAACCTGTAGCTCTGTTCTTCTGAAGTCACTGGCCAGCCTCTTAAAGGACTCAAGGACAAAGAATATATTAAGAATTTGAGGGCCAGGGATTTATTTAGCTCAGTGGTTCCAGCATCTGCCTGGCAAGCTTGAGGTCCTGAGTTCAATCCCCGGTACCACGTACCACAGTGCTGGGGCATGGTGGTTCATCCCTGTGATTCCAGCACTCAGGAGGCCGAGGCAGGAGGATTGCTGTGAGTTTGAGGCTACCCTGGACCACATAGTGAGCTCAGGGCCAGTCTGAACTACAAAGCAAGATCCTGTCTCAAAAAACTAAAAAAAAAAAAAAAAAGAATTTGAGTACCGGGTGTTTAATACTGGGTTCAATTTTAATGTAGTTTAAAAATTAAACTTATGGTCTTGTTTTGAAGAGAGCCTTCAAAACCTGTGATTAGCAGGTACTTTTAGCATTGTAATAACAGCACACCATCTGACTGTGTTGCCTCTATTACAGGAATCTACAATTCAAGAAGTTAACCTTTATTTATTTATTTATTTATTTATTTATTTATTTATTTAAGTTTTTTTAAATGTCTGGGTACTGGCTATAGTACTGGATACCAAGAATCTAAAAATGACTTAAGTGTTTTGTCTTATGAAGGTATTAACAGAACAGAATGAGCAGAATTTCAACACTGTACTTTTAGATAGTACTGAGGACCATGTGTGTGTGTGTGTGTGTGTGTGTGTGAGAGAGAGAGAAAGAGAGGTGGGGGGAGTGTGTGACTCTGTGATGTGCACCATGTACTGTATTTGGCTCTGTGAGTGTGTGTGTGTGTGTGTGTTTATGTCTCTGGTGTGTACCACGTACTGTATTTGGCTGAATACAAGGCAAACACCAGAACTTTCTAGGCAAGAAAATGACTGGAATGATGTCTGAGCTAATTGAAGTATTGTTTAAAATAGTTGGATATATCAGGATCCTCTCTACATCTTCCCTTTCCTTTTCTTTCGGAATATGGTGGTGAGTGATTTTGGAGTGTAGGTCATGGGTAGGGCCACATTATAATACTCTTATTAAATCCTTCTTGCTTCCTGTGTGTCATGACTGGAAATCTGCTTCATCTTGCTGGGTGTTTTCCCCTTCTCAGTCTCAGCTTCTCAGAATTTTCTGTGATATTGTCTTCGCCAAAAATTGCTGGTGGTTTACGGAAACCATAGCAACACTTGATGCAGTGCACACCCGCGAGCTCCGTGGGATGTGATTTACTGCGTATCACAGCTGTGGCCCTGGGGGAGACTGAAGGAAAACACAGCTTCTCATGAGCCAGCACTTCGTGATGCGGTGGTGAAACTGCTCTCATGGTCATGTCTATTTCAGATTGCTTCCAAGTATGATCACCAGGCAGAGGAAGATCTTCGCAACTGGATAGAAGAGGTGACGGGCATGAGCATCGGCCCCAACTTCCAGCTGGGTCTCAAGGACGGCATCATCCTGTGCGAGTGAGTGTGGCTCTGAGCAATCAGCTTTTCCTGGGGCTTCTGTCCTCCCTCCTGCCAAGCCTAGGTGTCAAACCTGCGTGTCCTCCAAATAGATTTAATGCTTTTCTTTATGGATGGAAAGGAACCTGTGGGATATCCCAAGCCTTGTTTTTGTGTGAGCAAAAAATAAGATGTTTCTTATGTAATTTTGCTTTTAGACTCATAAACAAGTTGCAGCCAGGCTCTGTGAAGAAGGTCAATGAGTCCTCCTTAAACTGGCCTCAGGTAAGAGCCAAACTGGCAGCTTCTCTTTGGTTTCTTTTTATGTAGTGAAAAAGTTCAGGTTTTTTGTTTTATGATTACAGTTTTAAAATAAGCATGGTAGCAGGATTTAATACACATAACTGTATTTATTTTTGCCATTTTCTGAAATGTTTCTTTAATTACAACCAACTGCTTCTGTAGTCAGTAGTGAGCTTAGAAGTTTTCCATGGGCTGGGGATTTAGCTCAAGTGGTACCGTGCCAACCCTGGATGCCCAAGGGCCCGAGTTTGATCCCTAGTACCACACACACACACACACAAAAGTTTTCCAAAATTTATTTTGCCTACTTCCAAAAAGAATTTGCCACAGGTTTCGCAGAGAACTTCAGCCCAGACCTTAGGATAAGTGAGGGAAAAAGTTAGGTGTCACAGTACACATGTGTCATCTTAGCACTTGGGAAGCCGAGGCAGGAGGATTGCTGAGAGTTTGAGGTCAGCCTGGGCTGTGATATAGTAAGTTCATACCCAGCCTGAATTACCTAGACCTTGTTTCAAAAAGCTAAAACTAAACAAAGAAACCCCAATAAGAGGAAAGTGAGGCATTTAGCACATCTATTACTGGTTTGTCAGAAAACATTGTACCACATGTAATGTCAGCTCATCATAAGTGTTGTGTGACTAACATTGTATATTTGATATTGAATGCATGTTCTGAGATAAAAGTGAATGAGTAATAACCACAAATTTATTTGAAATTAAAATTAAAACATACAATGAGTTATTTATTAGTGTAAGTAGGTAAGTTTGATAAAGTTCCAGGCCTGGCACAGAATTCTTACATAAGGAAGATTTTGGCTTTAAAGAGTTGAAAATAGTGTTACTTACAAATACTAAAACCATTATGATTTCTAAAGAGAAATATGCTTAGTATGTATCTGGTTAAGAATTCTTGTCAACTAGCTTTCTGTCTGGCATCTTGTAACTAATTAGGCATGAACACTTGGGATTCTCAGAATGTTAAAATTTAACTCTAGAAGTTACACAACTCTTTTTCTTCATAGTTGGAAAATATCGGCAACTTCATTAAAGCTATTCAGGCCTACGGCATGAAGCCACATGACATATTTGAAGCAAATGATCTTTTTGAGAATGGAAACATGACCCAGGTCCAGACTACACTGGTGGCTCTAGCAGGTCTGGTACGTACACAGCCTTCGTAGCTGGTTAAACAAACCGCCTGTGTGTTGGTGATGAATTGCATCATTGCTGTCTCTCGGGTGCACAGAGCAAGGAGGGAGGGAGGGGCCCTGTCTCCTCTGTAACTATTAGCAGCTGCCTCATTCTTTTTGGGCTAATTATGAACCTTCACATTAAAACTTGTTTTGTGCCTCTCATTTGTTCTTACCCAAAGTAACCTATGTCAGCAGACATTTCTTTATTGTTCCCTCTGTAAAAAAAGTCTATGGCAGACTATCTGAACGTTCCTTCTCATTTGGTGCGTGTGTTTTTGTTCAGGCTAAAACAAAAGGATTCCACACAACCATTGACATTGGAGTCAAGTATGCAGAAAAACAGACAAGACGTTTTGATGAAGGGAAGTTAAAGGCAGGCCAGAGTGTAATTGGTCTGCAGGTAAGTGTCACTCAGTTACCCAGTCTCACTGACTCTGGCCGTGCAGAATGCTTCATCTCTCTCCTACATGAGGTGTAGAGGGAAACACTAGAGTGTAGAGTTCTGGATGGATACATAGTTTACACTTGCTTAAAGCCTGAGAGAGTATGATGGTTTCAGGAGAAACTTCTGGTGTGCTGCCTGACTTGACAATTGTTTCTTCAGGAAATAGTTTTTCTAATTGTGTTTTCTTTTTCTTTTTTTTTTTTAAAGAAAAATGTACTTTTTTTGTTTTAGGCACTTTGAGATTACTTACTTAATTCTCCCAACAGATTCAAGATGAGGTTACTGTTTTTGTTAAAGAGATAGGTTTTGGATAATAAGTTGTTTTTTTGTTGTTGTTTGTTTTGTTTTGTTTTTTTGTGGTATGAGGGATCAAACTCAGGACCTTGCGCTTGCCAGGCAGTGAGGCACCTCTCAGCTATATCCCAGCCCAAGAAAATAGACTTTAAATTCCTTTTTTTTTTTTTTTGAGACAGGGTCTCGCTTTGTAGTTCAGGCTGGCCCTGAGCTCACTCTGTAGCCCAGGCAAGCCTCGAACTCAGCAATCCTCCTGCCTCTGACTCCCGAGTGTTGGGATTACAGGCGTGAGCCACCACACCTGGCACTGTGGTATGTGGTATTGATTGCTGGTGGGTGTGCATCTCCACGCCCAGCATTGTATGTGGTTATGGGGGATCGAACTCAGGACCTTGCGCTTGCGAGGCAGGCGCCAGAACCACTGAGCCAACCCTCCGGCCCTTAATCTTGTTTTTAAACCAGTAAACCATCAATGGTAGCAAGTTGGCATTATCCAGTAGGAAGAGTACACGGGTTAGTCCTGAAGCCACAGGGTTCTCAGTGGGGAGAGATGGTTGTGTTCCTCCAACTTCGGTTTCTTTCGGATTCTTGATTCTGCCTCTTTCTCGTTCTGGCCATTGGTTATGGCCACTTTCCCATGAAAGTGCTTCTAAAGTCCCAGAGGAAATTCCTGGCATTTGCGCTCATGTTTCTGTGAACCATAGCTGAGGGTAAAAGCGTATCGCCTGGCCTCACACTGCCTTTTGTTCTTGACTGAAGCCAAGATCCTTTGGTTATCTGTGGCTCAGAGAATAGGGGAAAGAGTGGCAGAGAAATTCATGGGTAATTCTGCCACTAAAATAGCTTCTTACCTGTCCATCGCTTCATGTGTTCAAGAGTCTGTGTGGTTTATTATGCCATGGGGTTCTGTCTATGTACAAAGAATTTTTTTTTGGAGAACTTTTTAAAGTCAGCACTTGAAATGTGTTTTCAGTTGCACCCTTTCCTATGGAACACTGAACCCTGAACTCCTGCCTGTGCGAGTGAGCGCGTGTTCTATAACTGAGCTCCATTGCCAGCTCCATTTCTCATCTTTGTAGTAGCACAGAGTTTTATGTCACGTTGTTGACTTCTGATTAATCATTGCTAATTTTATTTTTAATTTAAAAGATGGGAACAAACAAATGTGCCAGCCAGGCAGGTATGACAGCCTATGGAACTAGGCGGCATCTTTATGATCCCAAAATGCAAACTGACAAACCCTTTGACCAGACCACAATCAGTCTGCAGATGGGCACCAACAAAGGAGCCAGCCAGGTAAGTGTTCGCTTTTCCTCCTTGTAGCCAAAACTACAAAGGGGTTATTTTCTCTTAGCACTTAACTGACCTGGGCGAGGTGGCACACACCTGTAATCCCAGCACTTTGGCAGCCTGTGGCATGAGGATCGCCACGACTTCCAGGCCAGCCCTGGCTGTGTGGTGAGCTCAGGGCCAGTCAGACCTTGTCTCAGAAAACTAAAAAGTTAGCACTTATCCTTGTTCTTACTCACTGGAAGTTCAAAGTAAGCATTTTTGTATAGTGTGTTTAGACTGTGAACTTCAGGAAAGTAGATTTTTGCTGAGAAAAGGAAAGGATCAAAGGACCTTTCCTACAGCAGTGAAAGTGGGTGTGGTTCATGGGCTTTTTGGGGTAGTTAAAACAGCTGGGTTTTCTTCTTAACTAGAAGAAAAACTGATAAATTTCTTAGTGTTTTTGCTCCAAAACCCAAGTAAAAGATTGCTCATTTAAATGCTGGGGGTTTTCTCAATTTTTAAAGGAAATCTTACAAGCAGGTAAAATTATCTGGTGTCCTACTAAGAACTATTCCACTAGCATTCCTTATGAAATATTAAGCTCACAGAGGCCAGAAATTCCTGAGATGCTAAGTAGATCTTAGGTAGTAGATGGAAATGGAGCATGCTAAAAATGCCAGTGTTCTAACACTGTGTCCAGGGTAGGAGTGCTGTATCTCCTTGTTAAAAACACTTCAGCAGCCGCTCAGGTGAAGGTCCAGTCACCATTTGAGAGGGTGGTTCCCACATCCATCCAAAATGAGGATAAGGTTTGAAAATGCTTTTCCTTTCAGTTCTGGGGATCGAGTTTAGGACCTTATATTCATCAGGCAGGCACAGCACTGCTGAGCTACATCCCAGTCCCCAAAAATGTTTTTCTTTCAATGACCCAGGATGCAGTTTTGAATAATTTGCCCTTATGAAACATACTCTGTCATGTGTACCGATGTGTTTCTCCTCGCTGCCACTTGAGCTTGCTTTCTCACCCACTGTACAGCATGAAGTATGCCACTGCCCTCAATGGGAAACTAACATATGGGTGACAGTGCTCTGAAAAGGAGGGTATTGGGTGCTGTTCTGCAGTGGTTAGTTTCTAGATAACCCAGAGTCCTTTGAGAAGAATGTATTACAAATGTTTAAAATTGGTACTTGGTCAGTGTACCTGATCATACTAGGCATTCGGATGTAACTTTCAAGTGTCCCAATGTTATGCTTTGTTTTCATATTCTCTGTGTCTGATCCTGTTCTACATCCAGAGTGGGTAGTATGTTGTCTCCATACTACATGTGAGAGGCCTAAAACTAAAAGCTAACATGTCTGAGGCTACGTAGTATTTTATAGTAGAGCAAAGATTTAAAAGACGGTCTGAGTAAGTTTGAAAGCAGGTGAATTTTGGTTCACAGAAGTAATTTGATATCAGCATATTTTGGTAAGATAGGTTTACCCATGAACCAAATGAAAGTTATGATGTTAGTGGTTATATTCAATGTGAAGTTCATAGTTTATAAAATATTAACAAGAATTGATTTTAGCTGCTGACTTAACTTCTGTGTTTGTACACTGTGTTCTAATAACAGGCAGGGATGTTAGCACCAGGTACCAGAAGAGACATCTATGATCAGAAGCTGACATTACAGCCAGTGGACAACTCAACAATTTCTCTACAGATGGGTACCAACAAAGTTGCTTCCCAGAAAGGAATGAGTGTGTATGGGCTTGGGCGGCAAGTGTATGATCCCAAATACTGTGCTGCTCCGACAGAACCTGTCATTCACAATGGAAGCCAAGGCACAGGAACCAATGGGTCTGAAATCAGTGATAGCGATTACCAGGCAGAATACCCAGATGAGTATCATGGCGAGTACCAAGATGACTATCCCCGAGATTACCAATATGGCGACCAAGGCATTGATTATTAGATTCACAGAGGAGCTCAGTATTTAGTCCATTGTTTTTATTCAGTGAGAACCAGGCTAGCCTTGAGTAATTTTTATCGTCTTCCTAAAACACTATTATGCTTATTGTATCTTTAAAAAATGCCTTACATACATTCCTTTTTCCTTTTCTGCCTCTTCCCTAAATAGTTGCCTTTTAGTGCTGTAACAGTTAAATCCTACAGCATAACCAGTAATTTGCAAATGAAGTAAAAAGGAATACTGTGAAAGGGGAGTACTCTTGTACAGACAACTCTTTTATTAAAGATCTATGCATTTTTACAATCTTACACTTAAACTGGTATTTTCAAGCAATAGGAAATTTTCCTTTTTTTACAGTTTAGTGTATCTGGTTTCTACATGGAAGACTAAACTCATGCTTATTGCTAAATGTGGTCTTTGCCAACTAAGTCTAAGATGCAGCATTTAGAATTTTACATATCGATGTTTCTACAGTATTGTTTGCTAATTTTTAAATAAAATCATGATCAGTGTGCATTTGTGATTATATGTGTAGTCATTTTCTTAAGCTGACAAGGTATTTTCGGAGTGGCGTTTCTAAAGGAGCATGTACAAAAATGGCTTGCAGACATTTAGGTCTGGGTGGTGCGGCTGCAAAAATCTTCTTTTGTGCCAATGTATCATTGTAGAGTTGCTCTGTTTTCTTCAACTGTATTTATTGCTGCATTTCTCAGCATAAACTTATCCCATTGTATTTTTTATAAATAAATATTTTTTTTGAACATTCACATGAGCCACAGGCTGATTCTTTCCTGACTAGTTTCCCAGTAGACGAGGAAAGAAAGGTATGTTGACGTTACTTCTCCACACAGCGCTGCAATCTACGCTTTAGAAGCCTGAGGCTTAGAAGAGCAAAGAGTAAATGGCAGCCAGAGGTGATCTGGTCCTTGCTCATTTCACTGTGACTTGGCTGCCCTGTGTTCATCTTCAGTTCAGCCTGGAATGAACATCACTTTCAGGAGTACCTGTGGGAGCAGTGTATGTAGAGGGACTTTAAGTATTACCCTGGGGTAAATGTGAGTAAGGAACACACTGGATCAGAAGATTTGCCGTTGGACCAGGCCAGGGTTATGATAATGCCAGACTGCTGATGGGAAACCTCTCAGAGGCCAGTGCTCACACTGCAACCCAAGCCCACTTACGCATCACGGAGTGCAGCATGGAGATTAAACCTGAATAATGAGGTTTTAGTTTAGGAAAAAACTTACACATGAACATCTTTTATCTTTTTCTTTTTTTCTTTTTTTTTTTTTTGACACAGGGTCTCGCTTTGTAGTTCAGGCTGGCTCTGAGTTCACTATGGAGCCCAGGCAAGCCTCGAACTCAGCAATCCTCCTGTCTCTGCCTCCCGAGTGCTGGGATTACAGGCGTGAGCCACCATGCCCGGCGAACATCTTTTATTTTAAAGACACATGTGCTCTAGGCTTGCCAATTGTGACAGAGAGTTGTTTAAACAACAGCTAAGTGTTGAATAAAGTCACCAAAGGGAATTGGTAGAGACTTAGTAGACATGTGTGAGTTAAGTGATTTCTTTTGCTAGGATTGGCCCCGTTGGGCTTGGGGTACAAGTATGGCTGTGTTTTGGTAAGGCTGATAAGGGGGTGTATGCCTGGTCTCAAACCTACAGAAGCAAAGTTTACTTGCTTATCATTCCATAATAACTCAGTTTAATGCTCTGTAAATCCCTTATAGGAGACTAATGAGTTAAACTAATTCAGTGATACTGTTCAGAGGAGAAATTTGCATTTAAAGTAGACTTGAGCTGTCAGGCTGTTTCTCATCATCTCTGAGGAAGCATTTAAGGAAGGGAAAGAAGCTTCCATCACACTGCTCCCCAGCAGTCTGATGGGCCCTCCTGCTGGAGGGGTGGTTCCGCCCAGCCACCTAAAAGATGAGGCTGCCTGTCGACCTCTTCGATGTTCCTATTTCTCTAAAGCTTTGAAAAGGAAATGCTCCCTGGCTGTACCATCTAAATTGGGGGGTTGGGTCCTGATAAATGTGTTTTTAAGTCTTGGGAATTCTCAGATGTGGCTGTGATTGTGACTGCCCATTTGTAAGAGTGACTTGTGCTTTTTCTTTTTGGTAGCAAGGCTGAAAGTCAACCTTACGCTTGCAGGTAGGTGCCAGAACCACTGAGCCGTGCCCTCCCCCCTGGCCAATGCTTTGTGCTTTTAACCAGTGAAGTCATGTACAGTGAAAGCTTTGCCTCCTATATATGATCAGTTCCAAATGAAAGCCCAGAAATTCAGGTTTTATGTCACTAAACTTAGTACTCTGAAAAGTCAATATATTCAGCATATTTCCAAGATTGTATGAATAGGAATCCCTGCCTGGTATAAGAGCAGTATTGCAGAGATTTCTGCTGACAAAATCCTTTTTTTAAAAAAGATTTACTATGATGTCTTCACAAACTCAGGTTTTTACATACTAAACTGATGAATATGAATACGGTTTTCAATGTTTGTCTTAGTTATGAAAATGACTAAATTTTCAAGGTTTCGGTGGTTTGACATAGTGACGAGAACAGTAAAGATGAAGGCCTGTCAGGTCTTTATTCCATCAGTGGCTCCGAGGGTCACTGTCCAGGTCGGGGTGCGTGGTAGGTCCCTATCTCACCATGGGCCGGAGTTCTGTTCCCTCTTCGTTCCTCAGTGCATCTTTGTCTTTCTGTGCCCTTCCATTGTTACATGTGTTGATCTTTTTTACAAAACTCTGAAAAACAAGAGATCCACGGTGATGTGTCTGCACTTTCGTTAACCATTTTTTACATTCCTTGGCCACATCATTTTGGGGAGTTGAATTTTGAAAGTCTTGTTAAACTAGCATATTTTGTAGGGGAATAGATTTCAAAATGAATTTTTAAGTGTAAAATAGAAATTTCATCCCACCATCAGAAACACCCCTTTTAGAGAACATCCAAATAGTAAAGAATTGAGAGTAGATAAACTAATTAGAAACCTTCAGAAATGCTTGTTCAAGTTAAGAGCCTCTTGGACTGACAGTGCTTTGAAGCTGTTTAAAGGTAAAAGGGCTTTAACATCTATGTTTTACTGCAACAGAATGAAAGGAAATTATTAAAGTGCCATGTGATCCAACAACAAGATGAGGTGTTCAGTCATTCGGCCATCTCTGAGTGCACAGGATAAGGCAAACGCATTGTAAAACCTGGGGAAGCAGCTGCCTGCTGCTCCCAGATAGAAGCAGCACAGGGCTCTGCGGAGGGTGTGCCTTGGTGACGGCGAGGCCTGAGAGTGGCAGATCCGTGAGCACTGGCACAGAAGGCGGTCAGTCTGCGCTGGGGAGGACATGGCTCTTGGAGGTGCAAATGTGCTTTAGAAAAAGATCCACGTTAAGCTCAGAGGGCCCCCAGAGTGGTCCAAGCCATGAGCACCGCAGGTAGTTGGGTTGTTTCCAGAACCCCCTGCACAGGGCCCTCTGAGGAGCCCCTCTAGTCAGTGTTCTGTTGGGCTTCACTGCTCTTCAGGGAGCAGGTGTGAGAAGGGAAGTGCCCCGCTTTGAAGAGCGGAGGTGAGATCTAAGTCTTCGAGAGACAGGGCTGAGTGTGAGTCTTCAACACGGAGACCACAAGGATGGAGACAGGAAAAGGCAATGAAAAGGTTGCTTACCAGAAACTCTTGGTCCATGAAGTAGGGCTTTTCTGACGATCCATCGTTTGTTTCCAGATCAACAGTAAAGCACAGGAAAAGTGCATCCAGCACCGTTTCAAACACAGATAAAAAACTATGAGCTACTAAGCAAGCAAAAAAGGCTACTAGTAACAGAGGGATTGCCCACACCTGCAGCGTTCGGTTGTAGTTAAAAGCCATCAGTCCTCCAAACACAGTGAAATACACCACCAACACCTGTCCAAAAACAAGTTTGTTGAAAACCTTTGTAAGTTGGTTAGAATACATATTCTAGGAAATTTTTTTGACTTAAAAGTAATTATGTGTGTATCTGTGTGTGCGTGCCCATCCCCAGCCATTGCAGAGTGCTTGTCAAAATTCAACAGAATAGACGAGAATTGATCCAGTCTGAGAGAAAACTTAGTTAATGGGAGTAAATAAAACCATGCCCTTTCACTTTATCCGTGCTTGATCTTTAGACAAATGTGACAATACCTCAACATTTTTTTTGTTTTTTCACATAATATCACAAAAATTTTTCACTTAAAACCTTTTTCACAAACACTTTCTTAAAACTAACTGTATAACAATCGTAGATGTACTATAGTTTAATAAAGTGTCAATTTCACCCCCCTGGGGATTAAAGTGGACAGGCTTTCCAGTACTGGTGTGGGAAGATAATAGGATTATTCAGGCTATTGAGATAGTAGTTATTTTATTTTCAGGCACCTAATTACAGACCGTGATCCACCTAATTCTGTAACTGATGTAAAGTTGTCCATCTGGGGTCCACTGCCCCTGAATGTCTAAATAGGAGTATGGAAGTCTGAACGCTCTGCATTCAAAAGACCAGGGAAGGCCGGAGATTTAGCTCAGTGGTTCCGGCGCCTGCATCGCAAGTGCAAGGTCCTGAGTTCGATCCCGGTAACCACATACAACGCTGGGTGTGGAGACTGACACCCACCAGCAATCAATACCACATACCACAGTGCCAGGTGTGGTGGCTCATGCCTGTAATCCCAGCACTTGGGAGGCAGAGGCAGGAGGATTGCTGAGTTCCAGGCTTGACTGGGCTACCTAGTGAGCTCAGGGCCAGCCTGAACTACAAAGCGAGACTCTGTCTCAAAAAAAAAAAAAAAAAAAAAAAAAAGACTAGGGAATCACTGATAGACACATGCTTAAAGACAATTAGCCATTATACATTTCTTACAGGAAAAAAAATAGGAAAGTGAGTTATGACCTAAAATAAGTCTTAAAAAATTACAGAAATTTTTGGTGTTAGAAAATGTATCAGATATAAAATACCCATTTAAATTAACAATAATGTATTTTGGCTATTTTCAAAGGTATCATTATTTCATGCTTCTCTGAAATATCTCTGTGGCCCAGCTGAGCCTTAAATACATGTGCAGTTGGCTCACATTTGAAATCCAAAGACTAATGTTATGACTCGTTACTGGTGGCTGTGGTAGTTGTGCACCAAAGACCTTCAGGCAGCACCACAGAAACAGAATGCTAAATGTGGAGCAGAGGTCCCAGTACTTGGCAGCAAATCACAGCCGGCGATGCTGACCTTCAACTGTGGATCTGCCGGACATCATGGAATTCATGTCTGATGTAGAGGAACAGTTGAAGGGTACGAAGGCGTTTAGCTTGGAACAGAGGACATGGTGGGAAGGTCAGCATGTCTGCGGCCAGGAATTGGAATAGCAGTCAAGTAGAAGCAGGATCAGGCAAACTGAGATGTGCAGAATTAGACCCAGTGTGTGAAAAGTCCATGGAAAGAGACATACTGTGTGCCACAGCATAAAGAATCTGCTAACTTGAAGTATGGGCTGATAGGGCTGGGATAGGGGCTGACGCACCACGGTCACCAAGATGTCAGCTGCTCTTCCTAAAACCTAGAAACAGCCTGGGGGATAGGTGTGAAATCTGAAGCTAGAATTGCGTAAGATTCCAGTTCCAGGACTCTGCCCTTTAACCACGAGATAATCAGTTTCTAAGATCCTCCTTCACTGTATAAGACTGTACAGTTATGTTTTTAAGTATAAAAACTTATCCAGATAACAACAGAAATGTATCCTTGGCCCCACTTAGGATATTAACGATCCATCTTGTTTATGGACTTAATGGCCCTTCAATAATGGACAAATGTTATCCAGATCAATAGTCTCTTCTGACAGCATAAAACTCATTTCCTGAGATTACGAACATTCTCGTTTTAGTTCTGAAAAAATGAGAAGCAGAATGGTAGAATTGGTTTCAGGTCAGGAAACAAGTCCAGGATTAAAATCTTGGCTTTACCTATTGTGGGATTCTGGGTAGATGATTAAGCCTGAGTTTAATCATCTGCCAAACCAAGGATGCCTCCTGGGACTGAGGATTAAATAAGACGAAGCACAGCACCTACTACTCAGGAAGTATCAGCTCCCTTTCAGATTAATTGCTGGATGACCTTTTTATTTTGGTTTAGTTTAAGGGCTGTCATGCCCACCCCGCACCAGGAATTGAACTCAGGGCCTTGTGCCTGCTGGGGAGGCACGATGCCACTGAGCTACATCCCCAGCCTGAGATAGGGTTTTGCTATCCTGGTCTTGAACTACTCAGCCTCCAACTCCTGGGATCACAGGCATGCATGCCGCCACCACAGCTGCATTTCCATTTAGAATCCCTGGTTCTTTATTCGGTCAGTCAAGACAGCTCACCTTTCCCAGAAAAATGACGAAGTCTCCAAAACAGTTAACAGATGTAAAAATGATTTGAATTCTTGGATAAGATCTTGCATGAGTCTTTTGCCGACGTGCAAAAATCTGTCCCATTAATGGCAGTTGTAGTATATGCATTCTGAAACAGAAAGCAACAGTGAAAATGGAAGGATTTGTACAGTAATTGTTTTTTCAAAACAACAGAATGACAATGCAGGCCACGTGCAAAATACAGAAAGATACCAACTAAATCTACTGGTTTTTTTCACAAATCAACTCATTCTCAAAGTCCCTTTCAATTTCTGATTATATTCAAATATATTTTCATATATTTGCAGCACATGAAAGTGGGTTGAACAAACCACTACAACAGGTGGAAATGATGGTTACGGCATAAATTATTTTTTGATGCACAGCAGAATCAGAGGGCAGGAAAGGAAGTTTAGGTGCCAGAAAGGAAGCAGGACCTTTCTGTGTGAGAGTTGATCCCAGGGGTATTTTAGTAAAGGCTTTAGGGTTGGGACCTGGGGGTTTAGCCTCTTAGGGGTAAGGGACAGTGTGCAGGTTCTTATTAGGGAACTGTGCTCCATGCACAAATTCAGAATTCGTACTTAAAACACCCAGGAGACTGATGAGAAGTACTCCATTCACCTGGGGCCACTGAAAGTATCAAGGCGAAGACAAGTACAAGTGAAAACCATGTCCTCTCCTGTCCTCTTCCCTCAAAGATGCTGAGAGAAAAAGGAAGGA
>PVIC010009696.1:24189-45168 GCA_004025085.1 Thryonomys swinderianus
TCAGGCTGGCCCTGAGCTCACTATGGTGCCCAGGCAAGCCACCGCGAACTCAGCAATCCTCCTGTCCCTGCCTCCCGAGTGCTGGGATTACAGGCGTGAGCCACCACGTCCGGCATTGTGGTATGCGGTGTTGATTGTTGGTGGGTGTGTCTCGGCGCCCAGCATTATATGTGGTTACCGGGGATCGAACTCAGGACCTTGCACTTGCGAGGCAGGCGCCAGAACCACTGAGCTAACCCTCCGGCCCACTGTGACATAATTTTGATTATATTTGGTAAATACTGATGGGTCGCTATATGTGCATATGTGTAACTGGAACATATTAACTGTTTCAAATATGTTGCTATTCTAAATATCCAAGGAACATCTTAATTTCCTGAGTTTTGGATAACTTTCTAGAGGTGAATTTCCAGAAATAAGTCAGTGTGTTTGTGTATGTATGTGTTTATATTCACATGAAATATCCAGGGCCATTTTTAGAAATTACCTTCCCCTGTATGATAATTTCAAGACAATCTACCCAGACCCCTCTTACTTCCACTGGAACTTACATAAAGAATTTATAACTTTCCTAGGGAAAGGCCACCTGCTTAGGTTGTTGTCATTCCACCTGAGCAGGATACAGACAAAGCTGTTTATCCCCTGGTACGCAGGGAACCGTTTCGAATACCCCTCCATAAACATGACAAGCAGATCTGTCCGGACTCTCCGACGGGCATCCAGCCCCGCTGGTGCCAGTCCTAACCTGAGTACATGGAACAGGAGACTGAGAAGGGTAATGTGCTCAGGATAAACAAGCAGAATTAATGGATTTGATTTGCCCAACTCTCACGTCACCAAGCCCCTGGGAGAGAATCATTCGCTACTCCAAGACGCAAGGCTGGTAACCAGCTCGGGACGAGGACCAGTACCTTCCTGAGAGGGGATCTCAGGCAGGGCTCCGAGGAAACCCTTGCAAAAACGCTTTCCTACTATTCCACAAATAAGTTTTGGTTCCTGATTTACATAAGATACACATGAAATTTTCCTTTACAATCACTAATCAGCCCTTTCTTTCCATTTGCCCATGTACCTGTTTCTGCTACCATTCCAGCACAGCTATTTACTACAAAAAAAAAAAAGTAAAAATATAAAAGTTACTAACAAACTGCTGAGTAGGAAGCAGCCTGCGGTCTGCAGACTTGAGCCTTGGGTAGGTATGTGAAAACTCCTTTGGGTAGGGATGTGGAAACTCCTTTGCTTACACTGTGTAAAGAAGCATCCTCTACTAACTATTTAAGGTTCTCGGAGTCCTGATACCCATTCATTCATTCTCAAAACACATGGAAAATGACATGCTTGTTCCTAATCAGAATCCAGGGTGTTTCCCCAGGCCTCCTGGTGAATCATTCAGGTCACTTTTAAAAGATTATTCTAACCTAACAGACATTATACTGTCAACATGCATTGGTCCAGAGTATGATTTAAAAGCGTGGTGGTTAAGGTAAGCACTGTGTAGCCAGACTGTCTCTGCGTTCAAATCCCAGGTCTACCACTCAGTAGCTGTTGGTCTTGGGCCAATAATTTCAACTAAGACTTCTATTTCCTCACTTCTAAAGGGAGATATAGCACCTATTGCAAAGGGATGTTGGGTGGATTAAAGAACATGCTCTCCATAAAGCATTTAGCAACGCACCTGGCAGTGGAAAGCACACACCAAAGGGTTATCATCACCAACTATGACCTCATTTATGACTGGGAACAGAGGCACCTGTTAGTACCTGAGGAGGTGTGGGAAGGGCCGCGCTTCCTGTATTCTCAGGCTTTAGTCCCTCACACAGGGCTCCGAGAAGGGCAGGATGAGCTGTCAGACCATGTTCCTGTGCCCGGTGTGGTTACCATGTGCCATGCAGCCTGTTTCTTTGCCTCCACTCTCTTCCGCTAGACTCTGTCAACAGCCCGTCACCCCATCAGACTCCCCCTCGAAATGGAGGCTCTTAGCGGACTTCCTGAGTCCTAGGGAAAGTAGAATTATTTCCTGAAGCCCACTGTCTCATAGTCAATTTAGGACCATCGGTCGTAAGCAATAAAATAGATTTGTTCCTTGGCTAAAAGGATTAAAGGTAAAATGATGCTTTCCACACATGTGATGACTCCGCAGATTTTTGTGTGTCCATTACCATCTATCTTTTCTTTAATGTCTCATGGCCCTCTGAAAGGGGGCATTAAAGCCACTCTGACGGGGAATTACATATGCCTTCCCTTCGTTATTACACCGCAGGATCCAACCCTGAGGGCCGCAGCGAGGCCTGAGCAGTGGAAGGGGAGGGATCAGCACAGACACAGGATGTGGACTGAACATTTCTGTTATTTCAGCATTAACTGCTTACTCTGAGGGGAGCGGCTTTCTTGCCAGGCAGCTGAACTACGGACTGCACAGGACTGTGCAGAGTGGAAACCTGCTCTGAACACGTGTGTGCGCTGGGCCTGCAGTTCAGGGCTCAAGGGCTCCACTCCTCCTCAGTATGAACGCGGGAATCCCAAAGGCTAATCTCCGAACAAGGAGGCAAGAGGTGGTGGCATCCAGCTTTTAACTTATGACCACACAGAATTAAGTGCACATGGTTTTTTTGTTGTTGTTGTTGTTGCTGCTGTTTTTTTAGCATTGTGGGGACATTGAAGCTATAAAAACATCAGAGAGAAACAAGGAGATATCCCAATTGAATAATGGAAACGCCCCCTGCTTTAGGCCCTAATTCTCATTCCCTTGCTTGGGATTAAAGGCTCCCCCTCTGATTAGATCTGACGTCCACCAACTGCCCACGTGGGACTGTCTCACTCTGCTAGGAAGTGCAAATTGTGAGCACAACCAGAAGGAGGACCCCACGCTGGGGGGACAGGTACAAAAGTGACTGGGGCCAGGATCAGGGATTTGACTGTCCTGTGTAGGAGCTGGCAGGTGACACAGGTGTGCATGCGACTCCCTCCTGTCAGGTACTGTGGGCGGAGCGCAAGGCAGCCCGGGAAGCGGTCTGCAGGAGTCCGGAAGGTCACCTCAGTGGGCAGAGCCGGGAAGCCACTTTATGGAGCCAGCAGAGGAAGTTTCAGGAGGACTTAGAATTTCCAGCCTGTCCTTCCAGAAGCTCCCAGGCTGGCCTCTGCTGAGCTGCTATGCTGGGAACCTCTGAGGAGCCAGAACAAACTCGGAGTCATCAGCTTCTCCTAGTCTGACTAGGCTCTGGCGCCGAGCAGCCCTGCAGCAGCAGGAGACACTAGCAAGACACCCTCCAAGCCTGTTCTGATGCTGTCCCGGTAGACCCCTAGCGCTCAGTCTCCACCTCCTAGCCCCACTCATTTTAAACCCAGGTTGTTTCACCTGTGTTCTTGACCAGCTGGCTCTCAGCTGGGTTCTCAATGGCGGCCCCCTTGTGTCCAACTAGAGCCTGAGGGGCTCACAGAACCCAGAGGGATGCTTGCGTTTCCCGCCTGCCACTCAAAGTATCATCAAAAATACAGACGGAGAAATGCATAGGGCCAACTCCCGGTCCTTTCTGGGTGTACCCAGCCTGCAGCCACCATTCGGAAGCCCTCTGAACCCTTTGTGAGCGTGTGTGGCCTCTTCCTTGCGTGGGCACGACTGAGGCATGACAGAGGGATGAGCTAATTGCCACAGGCCCGGAAACCCAGCAGGACCACCCGCCTGATCCTCCCCGAGTCCTTCCGCACCACAGCCCGGGGCCCTTTCGGACATGCAGGTCTTATCTCTTAGGTTGGACAAATTGTGTCAGAGAATTTATGATTCGTTTCTATGATTTGCCTTGGAAATAAAAAGGAGCAGGTGAAAGGAAGCAGAAGACAGGTAGACACTTTGCTTCCAGAGGCCGTTTCTTAAGCATAAAGTCTCAGCACTACTCCAGGCTCCCTGGAAGTAAGAAAGGCTCCGGGAGCAAGAATCCAGATACCAGAGACGAAATGAATCTATCACAGTGACGCGACACAGCATCGGATAGTACGGCCAAGCTTTGGCGAGCCCTCCAAGCGCCTCCACGCCGCCCACACAGCTGCCTGAGTTGCCAGAAGTGTGGTGTGACCACGGGTCCACAGATGGAGGGACACTGGCTCTACCAGTAGCCAGCCAGGCCCACGGACAGGGAGCTCTTGCGCAGGAGGAAAGTTAAGTATGAGGAAACTAATTCTGGCCAAGTACTCTGCCCCTCCCCCAACGCCCCACCTCAGGAGACGCCAGACGCTCCCTCACTTGTGTCTGTGCACGTTGTACTGTTTTCAGACAGCAGGTGGGCGTGCAACAGTACAGAAGCAACGATGGCAAACACTCACTTCGTCCGTACTGTGAGCCCAGTGCTGGGCTCCGTCCCTCCGGATGCGTCAGCTCTCGCAGTCCTCTCGATGGAGGGAGGTGGCTGAGGAGACTAAAGCACAGACAGGCCCAGTGCGTACCTCACCTAACATGCGCATGACTGATGCTGCACGACTGTTCCTCGGAGTGGCCTTCTGATGCGCCAGCGCTCATCGGCACGAAAACGTTTACTTTTGTGTTTCTCCTAAATAGCTCCAAATAGTTCACAACAATAAAGTGACAATCGCGTGGGATGTTCCATCCCACACAGCGAAGAATGGGGAACGCCGGTCCTTGGAAGGAGCCAGGGCTCACATCCTGTTGCCTTCAAAGACTTGCTGCTGAGCGGCCGCCACCAAGTCTGTCATTTCCCAGGTGCCCCATTCGTGGCCACTAAAAGGTCTCTGCCAGCTCTAACGCTCTATGTAGAAGGCTCTGTGTCGGTGGAGGGGGCGGACAGGCCCCCACATTATCATCTTTGATCGCCTCTGTTTCTCACCACAGCCCAGTGACGCACTCACCACGGGTCCTATTATTCTCATTCTACAGAAAATACTAATTACCAAAGGAAAATGAATTAAATACTTTTAGGTAAAAGAAACGCTAAATTATACCTTTAATTACTTTAAGAGTTACCCAAGAATGCTAATCATAGCTCTTACATAGGAAGAACATTTTTTGCTCCTTAAGTCACACTGAAGCCTGCCCAGTCCAGGCCTCTCTCCAGTGAGCTGAGAGAAGCCTCTGTCCTCCCTGGAGCTCTGGCGGGTTCTCTGCCCAGCAGAACTACGAACCTGACTTTCTGTTGACTCTTCCAAAAGGCAAACAGTGTTTTCCTCCATGGAGAAGGGAAGGTCCTTGCCCAAAACCATACAGTGAAAAGCTAGCTTTATTTCTGAGATGGCCTCCTAACAGAATTCTGATATTTATTCATTCAAAATAAAGCAAAAACGTCTAAAACAAACTTGAGAAAGTCGATGGTTAAAAAAAAATAACACAGGGCTGGAGATTTAGCTCAGTGGTTCCAGCGCCTACCTTGCAAGCACAAGGCCCTGAGTTCGATCCCAGTAACCACATAGAATGCTGGCCTGGTGACTCATGCCCACCAGCAATCAATACCACATACCACAGTGCCGGGCGTGGTGGCTCACGCCTGTCATCCCAGCACTCAGGAGACAGAGACAGGAGGATTGCTGAGTTCCAGGCTTGCCTGGGCTATACAGTGAGCTCAGGGCCAGCCTGAACTACAAAGCGAGACCCTGTCTCAAACAAAACAAAACAAAACAAAACAAAACAAAACAAAACAAAACAAAACAAAAAACACACCAGTATTCATACTTTCTTCAGAACGGAAAGAAATACGGTGAAACCTGAGTCCAGATATGAGGTGTGATCCAAAATACAGTGCATGTTTAAAGAAGCACATTCTTACAGTAAAAGACACATTGCCATTAGTCCTCCTCAGAATTCTCCACTTCCTCTGAATACTTGTCGTATTGAGCTTGTCACTCGCTGAGCAGATCTGGAGGTCTCCTTCATGTTTGCTTGTCCTTTCATGGCTGCCTCCATGTCCTGAACTGATTCAAAACACCTTCCTTTCAGTCTTGACTTTGGAGAGGAGGCACAGTGCCAGGTCTGCAGAGCACAGTGCCAGGTCTGCAGAGCACAGTGTTTTGGGAAAGAGCTGGCACTCTCCTCGGACAGCACTTGGCTGGCACTTGGCGGTGGCATTCACCATATTCTCAATCAGACCTCATAAAGACACTCAGAAAAGAGGACTTCCAGACCTGCTTCTGAAAGTGGAGAGAATGAGGGGACAAGTGTGTCTGAAGGGGAGGGGTGGCTCTAAGGGGGACTGAGGGCAATGCGGGTTTTACTACAGTAATTAAAAAATACTAAACATTCATTGTAGCGGTACATCCTTATATATCCAAGAGGCCTTCTGTATGGCAGGAACCATCCCAAAGCGGTGGCATCCCAAGCTGTTTTTATGTAGAAGGGAAGTGGTACACAAAACGGCTCTGGGCCACTCAGGCCCAGCACTTGCAGTGCGGACCCCTTCGGGAATTCTCTGGTCACCAGCTTGGAAACCAATATGCAATGACGTGGGGTCCAGGAAACCCCTAGGTCCCCTCAGGGGTGGGGTGGCACAAGGGGGATGCTCACTGCTGAGAAGTTCTGGGCAGGCAGACCAGATACAAGAGGTGTCACCTTTTGCCCTTTAATTTCCTTTTTTACTTGACTTTATTTATTTATACTTTATTTCTTATAGTACTCATTTGTGATAGTGGTTCTATTATAGTTGGGGAATGGAATAATACAGGTCCTTGGATATTTTTCATCCCCATTCTCATCTCTACCAGGACTACCTGGCTGGCTATTTTGTTTTTTAATAGTTTATACTTTGGGCCTCTCACCTTAGAGATATTATTCAATATTTAACATTTTTTGACTGACTTATTCACTTAGCATTTAATACTAAGAATCAGCAAATAAGGTTATACTAAAATTCACTTAATTTTTAGAATGCCCTATTATTTCCCCATTCATCATTAAAAAAAAACTGAGCAACACGGAGGACAGACAAGTCAGAGAATCACTCTGACCTCCCCACCCTAGAAATACCCATCATCCCCAGCGCACTCCCATACTCCCCTGCAATTATATGTGGTCAGAAGGAAAGATGGAGGGACGCACAGCATACGGGAAGAAAATGGAACCATACTCTGTGTGGTATTTTAAATAAAAGTAGGAATGTTAATTTGACTTCAGTGAAACAAACCAAAACTGAAAAACTGAAAGCATATTTGTGTTTCTGACAGAATGTACCTTCACATGCAAGATTTAAATTTCTAAGCAATTAGGAAAGAAGTTAGAGCATTTCTTTTTCTTACACTGTGTGTTTCATTTACGTAGCATCGATGACGCAAAATCAGTCCTCTCACACATTCCTTGTTGCCTGATTTTAGTGAGTTTCCTTATCTTTCTTTGTCAGCATTAGGGACACAGGGTCTCTATGACAATAGCCGCCTCCACGTTTGAATGACTGTAGCTCCTTATTGAAGGCTTCTGGCACTGCCCCATACCTGCCACCTCTTATACCTATGCTGTGCCACCAGCTTGCAGCTCCACTGCTTGCAATCTTGTCCCCTCTGTTGGGCAGCCTTCCTGACCCCTGTCCCAAGGACTGTGTGTTGAACAGATAAATGAAGGTGCTCTCAACAAAACCAAGAATGTCTTCCAAGTAATATTTCTTCACAAAAAAAAAAACAAATTTAATTGATTGACTAGCTTGTCCCTTCAGTAGAATGTTAGGTTCAGTAGAATGTTAGGCCCAGACATCATCCAGGACAATCTTGTCATTACACTGAGGAGGAAAGGCCACTCTCAATAGACTAAGTGAGCAGGCGAGGGTGACAAAATGGCACCCAGGTGAGGTATTCACAGCAGGTACTGTCAGGCAGACCCTGTCCTCCCACAGATCCAGAGAAAGCCCAACCAGGACACTGCATCTTCTTGAACCAGACTCTTCGCTTCTTTCTCAAGGTTCTGCTCTCTTGCAGTGAGAAGCTAGCAGAACACCGCTGAGGTTCTGAATCACGGGAAGGTCCAGGACACAGGACCGCCTACGTGCTGTCTCAAATGGCCAGGCCGAGCCCAGCTGGAGGGCAGTCACGGCCATCCATCTCCTCTGGCCTGGCACAGTCAGTGGAGGAAGAGAGCAGGCCAGCAGGAGGCCTGGTCTTCCAGAAAACCAAATTAAACTGCAGACCTGTGAAGCAGGAAATGCAGAGGCTGGGATGCGCCGCCTCTGACTGCAGCCTTTATTAGAAACTGACTAGATGAGCGAGCTTGTCCTGGGTTAATGAGGGCCAGTGGTTTCCTCCTCCTCACCATTTTAGGTTTGACAAGGAAATCCGGGCAGCACAGTGAAGCTGCTAAGGCTGTGGTTTTTGAGCCACACAGAACATGTAGTGGCTCTGCTGTCCTAGTAAGGTACATGGGTCCCTGGGCCTCCGTTTTCTCATTTATGCAACAGGAGGAGAGTAATACCTACCAGCAAAGGCACAGAATCTTTAAGAGGATAATAGTAGATACAAAATGTTTATCCTGGTGCCGCTTCTACTGTATGAAAGACCTCGACGAGTGGCTCTGGTCTATAGGCTTTAGAAGGAAGGCTAGTTCTTCAATGAAGAGACGATCAAACATCTCTGATTCGAAGTTCAAAACTGAGGCTATGGCAAGAGGGAGATAGAGAATAGAAATGAGGGTGTTTATGTGTTTTTCATATATTGCATATTTTGGGGAAATAATTTTAACCAGGTGTCTGATCCCCCATGGATACACTGTTGCTAGGCACTGGACTGCCAAAGCAAAAGTTGCCCTGTCAGAACCCATGAGAAAAGCCTACTGACAGAAAACCTGGCAAAAATCCAAAGCTCACTGGCTGCTGGGAATAATTACTACTCCATCATAAGAAAATGGATTTGCTTAAAATATATGTTTTTATAATAATATCTTTCCTTTCATCCTTTTATTGTGGTAAAACATATATGAAATTTATCACATTAGGCAGGGCGTGGTGGCACATGCTTGTAGTTTTAGCACTCAGGAGGCTCAGGCAAGAGGATCTCTATGAATTCAAGGCTAGCCTGTACTACATGATTTCAAGGCCAGAGATTCGTAGCAAGACCCTGTTTTAAAGTCAAATAAAATAAACTCATCATCTTAATGAACTTTAAGTGTAGAGACCAGTAGAATATTCACATTGCTGTACAATACAGTGATGGGAAATTCATCTTGCAAAAATTAAACTCTATACACAGAAAATGCTAATTTCCCTCGGCCTTGGTAACCATTCTTCTATTTTTTGTTTCTATGTGGGTTTTTTGTTTATTTTTTTGTAGTACCAGAGATTGAACTCAGGTCCTTGTGCTTCCAAGGTAGACCATGGTACCACTTGAGCTAAATCCCCAGCCCTTGTTTCTATGATTTTTGACTACCTTAGTTACTTTATGTCAGTGGAATCATATGGTATTTTTCCTTTTGCAACTGGCTTATTTAATTTAGGATAATGTTCTCAAAGTTCATTCTATAGCATGGTGATGGTGAACCTTTTAGAGCTTTCAATGATAACAAACAGCTGGCTGTAGCATATAACATGATTTCCTTTTTATGGGTGCATGATTCCATTGTCAAAATGTACCTCTAGATAGAATGCAAAAGGATTGGGCAAAATGGCTAAGGACCCACCCTTGCTTTGCTACCTTCTGCCTGCCATGAACTGTTTCTCCTCTGCAGTGCCTGTCTGCCATGTCACGTTGCCTGGGAGCCAATGCTGGACTGAAATCTCTATAAACTGCAAAGCCCAAGAGAAGAATGGTCCTGGCCATGCCTTCTGCTCTACTTCTCCCAGGCTCCTGCACACTGCTGAAGGATGTCATCAGTTGTGAAAATTGGTGTCTCTACAAATACATGGTGTCCAAACTGAACCCAGCTCTCAAATTCCCTGACTGCTGTTGGGAGAAGCATGATGGGGGACACCATAAAAGATGGTAGATGTAACATGTGCAGGAATAAGGGTACCCAGGAAGAGTGGGAGAGAGGAGGAAAGGAACAAGACCCCAGAAGAAAGGTACAAATGAGAAACGAAGATGTAGAGAGCTTCAGTAGAGAACGTTTATTTCAACAACTTGAAAGAAAAGTGAAGAGAGAACAAGGGCAGTAGGCAGGGTTAGTGAAGAGTTCGGGTGTTTTAATTGTAGTGTAGGATGATGTTATGTTTGTAGACTATCAAGAAAAGGCTAAGAAGGGTAGGTTGAAATCCTAGAAATGGAAACGTTGTAACTAAATGCCCAACAGAAAGAAGTAATGCTGCAGCAAGTAACGTACTTCAGCTCAGAAGAATATTTTGTATATACAGAAAGAGGAAACTCAGAATTGTTATATTACATGGTTATAACTGTAAGCAATGTGTATAAGAGCATACATTATAGAAATAAATTTTAAAACTCCTTAAAAAATGTACCTCTATTTCTTTGTTCATTCCTCTGTTGATATATGCACACTGGTGTGCTTTGCTGTCACAAAGAATGGTATGATGAACATGACTATGCAATTATCTCTTTGAGATCCTGCTTTAACTTCTTTCACCAGTAGTGGCGAACCTATAGCATGTGTGCTACAGCAGGTAAACTACAGAGCTCTCTCTGTCTGCACACAACCAGGGGACCCCAGCACTACCCAGCAGCCAAGTATCAGACAACAGCATACATGGGGCAGGTAATAGCACTTTCCAATAAATAAGCAGGTTTGGGGTTTCAATTTGGCCACTCAGTCTCTAAAAGGTTCGTCATCACCCCAAAAGAGAAATTACTGGATCATACAGTAGCTCTAGTTTTAATTCTTTGAGGAAACCCTGTACTGGCCCATAATAGCTGCACCACTTGGGCTCCCACCAAGAGCGCACAAGGACTCCAACTTCCTGTCTTCATCAACACTTGTTATTTCCTGGTCCTCTGACAGTGCCTATCCTGATGAAGTGTGGTGACTTCCTGCGGTTTTGGTTTACATACACCTTGGGATAAGCGATGTTGAATTTGTTTTCATGTGTTCACTGGCCATTTGTTCAGCTTTTCTGTAAATAGATCTCTTTGAGTCCTTTACCCATTGAAAAATTAGGTTGTTTTTGTTGTTGATTAGAATTTCGCTAAAGATTCTGGATATTAAATATATATCTGTATCTATATATATAAATTTGTGACAGCTTCCTCCTATTTGATAGGGTGACTTTTCACTCTGGATCCCAGCGTTGATTGCTGCCTCTGGTACATACACATTCTTAGTTTGACATAGTCCCATTCATCTGTTGCTTAGTTTGTTGCCTGTGCTTTTAGTCTTACACACAGAAAATCGTTGCCAAATCCAGTGTATTGATACTTTCTCCCAGTGACTTCATCTAGGACTTTTGTAGTTTTAGGTCCTACTCTCAGGTATTTGATCTCTGTGCATTAAATTTCATTTATAGTGAAAGGTTAAGAGTCCATTTCAATCATCTGCATGTGGATACCCTGTCTTTCCAGGATCATTTGTTAAGAGATTGTCCCCAGGGACTTGAGGTTTTGGGCTATCTAGGCAAGGGTTTAGTTCTGGGATCTTTGGCTCTTAATATCTATACATCTACCTGGAATATATCTATGTTTATGCCAGCAGCATCTTGCCCTCACCTAGTTGTGAGGTGTGACAGATGTATTCTTCCTGAGCTCCAGGAGACAGACACTTGGCCCTCTCCTAGCCTCCTCTTCTGCTGGCACTTTTGCTCAGAAAGCCAGGTTTTCTAAGTGTGAGTAGGACAGCTCCAACAAGAAAGGGCAGCTCTTTCGAGTTAGTATTTCCTTTTCCTTTATCGCTTCCCTGCTACTCTAGCAGCTGCTAGAAGCCATGTATAGCACCAAGCCACGCCTGGTGTTGAGGGAAGATACACCCTCGTGTTTGTCCTTTAGTCCGCAGGCAAGCGTGAAGGGTCTATTTTGGCCAAGCTCCAGGCTGGGACCAGGGGACAGGGCTCCACAAGAGATCAGTAGCCTCTTGGTCTTTGGGCCTCGCCAAATTTTATTGTTGTTGCTTTGATGTAGACAAGATATGGGTCTGGCAAACACACCCAGGGAGGCCTTCTCCACTCACGCAAGAGACATCTCGATGAAGTCATTCAGCCTCAGCTGTCTCATTCCTTGGATGAATAAAGTCTAGCAAATGCTCTCTACCCCAGCCTTTGCCACCTGCGGGAGTCTATAAAAGGGAGAGGAGGGGGGATGGAACTACTCAAAGAATTGTCAAAAGCCATATCCAACTGTCAAAACTTTTAGGAAATTTCTCGACCCACCTATTGAAGAAAACTTTCTCTACATATTTTCTTCACCTACTTTTCCTGGAACTCGTGTCTCAGTGAGTGTAGAGATGAGACTGAACAGAAGGACCGCCCAGGCATCCCTGACCCCTGTACCGTGGTTTACTCTGCTCTCTGGACACGGCTCCTCTTTCCTCCCAGGCATTCTCGCTGGGCTCCTCTCCATACTCTGCATCCCAGCAGGACTCAGCTCTGCCCTCATCCCCTGGGGGATGCAGGGAGCCAGGTGGGCAGAGGGGGAAGAAGACACTCAGTTTACAACTCTTACTTGCTTTGGTTTCCCAACTTTTAAGCTCTCTGAGCCTCCACCTGCAGCAAACAAGGTGAAGGCAAGGGATTCTCACCATGAGGCAAATGCTTGGTGGGGCAGTTGGCAGGCCTCCCTCCACCCGCAGAGGCTGGGCTGAGCAGGAGCAGAGGTCTGCAGTTCCTGACCAGGGGTCTGGGCTGCCTTTCTTTCATTACAGGAAGAAGAGGTAAGGCTCTTCCATGACCACTTCTATGGTTGTGGTTCACGGGGAGCGAGGGGGCCAGGGCTGTGGGTGTTCTAGATGGGCGGGGCAGTTGGTCGCCCAGCACTCACATATCCAGGCACACAGCTGTGTAAAAGGTCCTCACTCCCCAAGCAGAGTACCAAGAGCCACGAATATGAGATGACCAGGCACAGTGGCACATGCCTATAACTAGAGTACTTGGGAGGCTGAGGCAGGAAGATCACAAGTTTGAGGCCAGCCTACTGAGGTAATGAGAACCTAACTCAAAATTAAAAGGGTCAGGGATGTAACTTAGTAGTGGACTGACCCTGGGTTTAATCCTAGGACTAAAAAAAATAAAAAATGTCTCAAGGGTAATGCCTCAAAACAACCTCATATAACCCCATGGAAAAATAGCAGATCAGTTTTTCTGCCAGCCTAGTGGGACTGAATCTCAAAGTAACAAATGAAGTTGAGAGACACGATATAGGGCTTCTGAGTCTCCAGCTGAGAGTCACAGGGATACGGAAATCACATGAGAGTGAGACTCAGGTGGTGGTAGCCTAGCACATCCTCAGATTCTGCCTGCAGCACAACATGAATTAGTGACTGCTACGTTAGAATGGCTTTTGTTCCCTAACCACCATGACTCACACCTCTCTCTCCCTTCTTCCTTCCCTCCCTTCCTCCCTCCCTTCCTCCCTTCCTCCCTTCCTTCCTTCCTCCCTTCCCTTCCCTTCCTTCTTCCCTTCCTTCCTGTGACTGCATTTTCTAGTATCTGGCCAACAAGTTATCATTTCTTTTCCCAAGTCTCAACATCTAGGATAAAGACGACCAGGAAGTGGCAGCTGAGGCACACACCCACCATCAGTGCCTCTGTAGAAGGTGTAGAAGGTAGGGGTGGGGATGGGCTCTGAGTGAGCAGTAAGAGCTTCTGACAATAATTGACCCAAAAGAAGAAAAGGAACAAAGAAACGTCATGAAGAAATCTGCTCTCCATCATGAGGAAAATTAGATTAGAGGTAGAAGCTAGTTAATTTCATTTCCCATTCTAAATGAATTTGGGGAAGGTTGAAAGCAATCTTATTTGCAATTTTTTTTTTTTTTTTTTGAGACAGGGTCTTGCTTTGTAGTTCAAGCTAGCCTGGAGCTCACTGTGTAGCCCAGGCAAACCTGGAACTCAGCAATCCTCCTGCCTCTGCCTCCTGACTGCTGGGATTACAGGCTTGAGCCACCAAGCCCAGCACTGTGGTATGTGGTACTGATTGCTGGTGGGTGTGAGTCACGACGCCCGGTATTGTTGTATGTGGTTACTGGGGATCAAACCAGGGACCCTGCGCTCGCTAGGCAGGCGCTGGAACCACTGAGCTAAATCTCTGGCCCTTGTTTGCATTTCTTAAGCACGTGGGGTCTTATGGATAAGGTGGACTGTGAAAGTTCCCTCTTCCATTGTGAACATCCTTCTGCACCCTACTGGGATCACAGACAGTAGCCTGGCCCAGCTTCAGCCGCCAGGAGAGCACGGCGCCCACCACACGGGCTAACCTGAAGAAGGGGAAAACACAGGAGTTTGCTTGTGGCCGCCAGATCTCCAAGCGCTGTATGTCACAGCACAGTGTTTACACATGTCACCTGCTTCTTTATTTAAGAGAAAGTTTTTCTGACTCCCAAGGTGGTTTACATAGAGAAAAGAAGAAAACACTGTTGGCCTCCCCCGGAAGATCAGCCATGTTCCTCAGCCATGGTGTGACAGGAAGGTACGAGGGACCAAGGCTGGTTGGTGTTTTCCATGGAGCACAGGCTTGCAAAGGGGTCCCCAGTTAGCAATGGAGGCTCCGCAGAGCAGGTGATCTTTTTAGACTAGTGTCCTTGGATGCCGTCCCAGCTGCCTCTGCTAGACAGTGATACTACTGTTATTTTGTTGTCTGTTTGTTTAAGGTAAGATCTCACTATGTAGCCCAGACTGGTCTTGAACTCACTGTGGAACCCAGGCTGGTCCCAAACTCACAGTGATCCTCCTGCTTCAGCCTCCCAAGTGTGGGGTTTTAGGCATGTGCCACCATGCCTAGTAAGTCTTGGCTGCTGAAAAATGTGAATGCAGAGAAAGAAAATGAGGATTAGATACAGAAGACAGGGCCAGAGGCCCCACTTGAATGCCGATGTGTTCTATGGGCCTGTTTGCTCCAACTTCAGCCGCAGTTGCCTTCTGTCTCCTGGTCATAGGCTTGAATGTGAGAAACTTAAGTAATTTTTCCCAATGACAAGAACCAGAAAGGGAGCTCTAAGCAGTTCAGCTCCCCAACAAGCATTGAGTGTAGTGGTTCTGGCTGGGAGTGTGGTGAAGGCAAAAGCATTTTTTAGAGAGAAGTTCCCAGAGATGCCGACACAGCCCCAACCGAGCAGCCTGAGTGAGCAGGCCTGGAGCTCAGCACGGCTCCAGAGCCAGGGACACTGCTGCAGCTCCTCCATGACTGGTGGGTTAACTATAAAGGTCAAAATGTCCACATATCCAGCCAGAGCTGCCACCTGCCAGCCACAAACAGAGCACTGCAAATATTCTATGTTTAATTATCTACCACCATCCTGGGAAACCAGCACTTTTATAACCAGTTGTTTGGCACAGACTTGCTTGATAAATGAATAAGATAAAGTAATTTAATGCTCTCTGTCCTTCTCTTCCAAAAAAGAAACCTCTGTGCAGTGTACCAAAGGGTCCCACCCCATGCTCTAGTGGTTCATGTGTGTTACCTTATTGAACCGTCTCAATTGCCTGTGGGGTAGGTATGAAGAATTTTGCTGCGTGTGTGGCGAAGAGAGGTGAAGGAAGCTGCCCCTCCCTCCATACCTGGGTTAACTAGGCTTCACGTGCAGACCTCCCGGCATCTTTCCCTCCCTCTCACACTGCGAGTGAAGTGGGTATATCCTAGACCCAAAGCAGGGAGGGCTGATCACGGGTTTGGGGAATGGCTTCTGCAAGAAGAGAGAGGCTGACATGGACGGAGAACAGGGGAGGCTTAGAGCAGGAAGCTGGGGTTGCTACCAGTCAAAAAAGGTAAGGCCGTGACGTTCCTCCAGGACAAAAGTGCTCCTCAGCCTCCTGCCCCATGAGCCTGGGCCTGTCTTCCGTGTTAAGGGAAAGGCGGGAAGCTCTGCACAGAGCTCTGCCCACAAAGCACCGTGCACTGCACCAACCTGTCGGTCCTGACATCTCAGTGAAGCTCTCACGGCAGGTGAAGACAAGACACAAGACATAGCAAGGAGAGAAAGAGTTCAGAACACCGGACAGCCCTGGGGGGCGCAGTCAAGGCCGCAGGACCTGGACTCTGCTCTCCTGTGGAGACAGCATCTCAGATCCCTCAACTGAGTTCCAGAGTTCTGGGTATGTGGCTTGGGGCTTGGGAAAGCTGGTTTGAATTCTGCCGAGGGCCGAGCTTGAGTCCCCCAGCATACCATTTCCATGGCCAGGAACCTTCTTCAGGGAAAACTGCCCCTTTGCCCACAGGAGCGGAGAGGATTGAAGGGACCAGGCGTTTGGAGGGAGAAGCGCCAGGCGGGCTCCGCTGCTTTCTCACTCGCTTTCCGGGTGTGCCTGCCATGCGTCTGCACCTTCTTCCCCTAGCTTCTGCCCTACTGGCAGGGCCTGCGGGAGAGAGGCTTGGTCCTCCTGGCTTGGTGGTGAAATAGTAACAAGCTACTTGTCTAGAGCTGTTCTCGTGATAGATTTTTTCCAACCAGCTGATTTGACATTGAAGGTGATAGATTGCAGTACACAGGTTCTTTGCAACATCCCAAGCTCTTTTGTATTTTTATTTTTATCTTGAAAGTTGTTATGTTGTCCAGGCTAGGCCAAGTGATTTAGCTTTCCAGAATGCTATACCAGCAAATGGCACCATGCCTGACTCCAAGGGGATATTTTATCTTTATCTGTTTAACTCTTGTGTCAATCAATATTCCAAACTTGGACAAAGAAGAGGGAAGGCATACTGGGCTTCAAAACCTTGAGTTGGCTCTGTTACTTTTCCTCTAACCTTGGGCAGATTACTATTTAACTTCATCAAACTTAAAGGTTATCATTTGTTTCACATAAGGAAGGAAGGAAGGAAGGAATTAAGGAAGGAAGGAAGAGAAAGAGAAAGAGGAAGGGAGGAAGGAAAGAAATAACAGTACATTTCTCACAGGATAACTTGGAGGATATGGGTAGTTGGTCTACGTAAAGTAGCCCAGTACCTACCACAGGTAAATGGCTAATAAACATTAGGTATTTTTGTCTTCAGGACTGCACACTTGGGCAGAAATCAGAGCAGTTCATGGTGAAGACTCATTTACCTCCTATGAGAGATGCCTGACATCTCAATGCCCAAGGAAACCTCCCCTCCCCCTCCCTTAGTGATGTCATCATTTATTAACAGGCATTAATTGCTTCTCCTGGAAGGTAGAAGAATTCTGAGTCAGGAAGGACTTCAGAGTCCAGTCTAAGATGACAGTTGCTTCCTGAACCTTAGCCCAAAGCATGTGGAAATTACTGGACCCAGAGGCCAAGACAGAGTTAGGGTCTTGTCTTGCTGATTCCCAGTCAATGCACAAGGCCCACAGCAGGTGGCAGCTGGCCTTCTGCGATGCTGCTCCCGAGAAGGCCACACACAGTCGCCAGTAGCTGTGCCAGTAGCTTCTGGGTTATGTACCAGGGCACATGAGGATCCAGTTTGCCTTCTCTCAGACAGCCTGGGGCCCAGCTTTCTATCTAAAGTGAGAGTAGTAACATTTGCCACAAAACAGCTGGGCGCAGGGATTACCACTGTCTATATATGAGCCTTGATACAAACTATCATATGGACACACCTGTGAGTTTCCTGCTAAAATACGCAGGCTTGAGGCATCTCTTGAGAGGTCTCCCCACCAGCTGGCTGCCCAGAATAGCTCTAAACCAGCCGGCAGGGAGGCAGGATTCAAAATCACCTCTGCCACGGGAAGAATGGCAGGTGGGTGGGCGGGCGCTGTGTGACAGGGTTACCTATTATGGCAGCAGCAGGGCCTGAAAGAACTTTCTCCTCCGAGGAGCTTCTCATGATCTTAAGAGTCTTTTCTTAGTCTGTTAGAGAAACACTGCTCTATTCACTGCCTTTTTCTCTTTCCCTGGGTTGTGCATGCTGTGGTGGTGAGAGCGGCGAGGGCCCACCAGAATCTGCCATTGGCTTGGGGTGAACCGGAGCCTGACGTGAAAAAGCCAGAGGGCTGCTGCTATGGATGGACTGCGGAGTCCCCAAGACCGAGCTAACTGGCCCCTGGCTTGGACAGGTGTGGAAGAACTACCCCAGGTGTTACCCAAGAATCTATTGTTGAAAAAATGCAACACGATGAAGGGCTTGGTCCTGAACGCAAACCAGACTTGGATTCAGCTCCTTTCCACTAACTCTAGGCCTTCTCTAAGCCTCAGTCCCTTACCTGTAAATGGGATATACGACCTATATAAGGCAAGAGCAGTGCTCAGCCCATAACTAAGAGCCAACACCCCACAACGCTCATTATCTGTTAGCTGGTGATCTCTAGTGAGAACTTTATATGCAAGTCCAAACTCTTGTATGAATTTTCCCTCGATTATTATGTCAAGTGGCCTCTTTCAGTTACCAAGATTTTCCTTTTCGGAACTTCTGTGGCCCTCATTCCAACGTTTAAGCATGTGCTTTTCTAAAGTGTTACACAAATGTCTCCCCATAGTCCTCTGACTTCACTCTTTCCCCAAGTAGCTTGTCAACTCTTGAAGGCCTGGCTTGTGCTCACTTGGAATCCTCACTGTCCCTCCCTACATCCTGCCTGGGTTCAAATGACTGATTCCAGCATCGATAAGCAAATGTTTATTGCATAAGTGCATGTATAAGTTGACACACTACTCTAGTTGTGGATTCATTTGGTATGCATGATGTAGAGAGAATTAAACGAGACATGATGAGATTTGGGGCTTTACTTACTAGTCTTCAAGTGAATTACTGTGGGGTATTCAGCTAGGTGCCTACAGAACACAGAGATTGCTACTTGCCTCCTTCATGAAGACGGTGAGGACGGACGCTGCTTTTAAGAAGCAGTGGTGAGACACAGGCAGCTCCTTGATGTTGAAGAGGAAATAACACCTGAGTCTGAAGGTGACAAATGCACCTCATTCTCTTGTGGCATTTCCTGGTTCCCATTCCATAAAACAAGGCACTTAAAGCAGGTCCTGGGCTTTTAAATCTAATTTCCAGACACACAGATGCCAGAACTCCCCTAATAACTCATTCCAAGCCCCAGCCATTTCTCAAAAGGTAAATCTAAATTCGTTTCCTCACTTAAACCCACCGTCCCTTCTCTACTGCCAGATAAGATCAATAACTGTGCTGATTACCATTTTACAATCACCATTTTTCTTCTTGAACATTTTTCTTCACTCTGCTTCTCAGTAGGTAGTTTGGACTAGAGATGACCCTTCCCGCCCCATCTTTATTCAAATCAGCTCACTTCCTCCCTCCTCCTTTCCCCTCCCCCCTTTCCTTCCCCTTTCATTTTCTTTCCTCTTCTCTTTCAGTCTCCTAACCTTAGTTGACATGGCAGTGGTCATATGAACCGGCTTTGCCCAGTTACATAGGCATCACCCAATGTACAGACGCCATGACAGCTGGTAAAAGCTACAGCCTAGTGCACAGCACCATGACTCAAATCCCAAAGCCCATCCCAGTTTGTACCAACTCACCACAGGAGTTGGATCATGACTAGCTTAGCCGTTTTGTGCTTCAAGGACAAATACTTCAATTCCCTACCTGTTGGAAGGATCTATCATTTTTATAATAGTAACAACGGTGCGGTTAATGTTAATATTCATTTTGATCTTAGAAATGCTTTGAACTTTCAAGGAAAAAGATGCTGAGTTAATATAAATAAGTGAAATTTCAGAAGGCAGAAAATGTGTCTCTCAGGACAACAAGGCAGAGAAAACAATGTGAAAATGGTACGGGATGGTGCTTTTCAAATGTGCTTAGCAGCAGACCTCTGTCTTCACATGAAATCTTCAGGAGATTCCCAATCTGAACCAGATAGGAACAAGGGACCTCTGGGGAAAAGCCGGAGCAGGGTGATGAACCAGAGCTCACCCTTCCTCCTGGTCACCCACTTCCCTTTCCTCCTGACCAAGTATTGCCCACAATAACAAGGAGGACCCACTGGGCTCTTTAAGGGCAGTCTGAAAACTACCAGTGAAAGAGGAATGCAGAAAGAACCTGGATTTCACAAGATAGTGTTAAAGAGATAGCAACTCCAACTAGGCATCTTCCAGTACCATGTGGTCAACATACTTGTATCAAGGCTCCCATGGCTCTTGACCTGTTAATCTACATTGCTTAACCTCAACTTTTCACACAAATATAACTTATCACAGTTTATTTATTTATTTATTTATTTATTTATTTATTTATTTATTTATTTGAGACAGGGTCTTGCTTTGTAGTACAGGCTGGCTCTGAGCTCACTATGTAGCCCAGGCAAGCCTCAAACTCAGCAATCCTCCTGCCTCTGCTTCCCGAGTGCTGGGATTACAGGCGTGAGCCACCATGCCCGGCACTGTGGTATGTGGTATTGATTACTGGTGGGTGTGAGTCCTCACGCCCAGCATTGTATGTGGTTACCTGGATCAAACTCAGGATCTTGCGCTTGCAAGGCAGGTGCCGGAACCACTGAGCTAACCCTCTGGCCCCAACAGTTCATTTATTTTTTGTAAGGCATCTCACTAATCTTTATAGGGTAAGTTAGTGCCCAGAGTCATGCACACTGTCCTGAGACATGGCACGTTACCTTGAGTATATTCTCATGGTTTGGATGGACTTGCCATGTGACCCCATCATCCTGAAACGTGCTATGGTATTTTACTTTGTATTATATGTGTTGGTTTGTGGAAATCCAAAGGAAAACAACATATGCTATTAAAAGCATTAAAGATTCTTAAGGGGCTGGAGAGTTAGCTCAGTGGTTCTGGAGCCTGCCTCGCAAGCGCAAGGTCCTGAGTTCGATCCCCGGTAACCACATACAATGCTGGGCATGGAGACTCATGCCTACCAATCAACCAGCAATCAGCACCACATACCACAGTGCTGGGTGTGGTGGCTCACGCCTGTCATCCCAGCACTAGGGAGGCAGAGACAGGAGGATTGCTGAGTTCGAGGCTTGCCTGGGCTACATAGTGTGCTCAGAGCTGGCCTGAACTACAAAGCGAGACCCTGTCTCAAAAAAAAAAAAAAAAAAAA
>PVIC010009697.1:0-45014 GCA_004025085.1 Thryonomys swinderianus
AGTCAGTCAGACATAACCAAACATGCTGCTCCAGCGATGCTTAGGGTGAAATGTTAAGTGGTGAATGAAGCCAAAAGTTGATTTCTTGAAATGAACAAAATCAAAAAACCCTTTGCTAGACAGATTAAGAAAAATAAGATAGAATACCCATGTTATGCAACTTGATATAAAAACAGCCATTTGTTAAAAACCTCCACTTCGTGTCCTGTAACCTCCCTCTGAACCCGGAACTTGTCTCCGTGGGAACTGTCCACCCAACCGATGCAAGCAGCCGCAGACTGTATGTTTTTAGAATGCACTATTCTATAGTAATCAGTGATCTAATCACTGCTATTGGCTTCTGTAATGACTCGCTTCTGCACTTTAACAAAAGAAATGATCTAATCACTTCTGCATAGAAACCTCTTGGTAACAGGTGGGGGAAGTTGATTTGGCCTTTAAATACTGTGCCCCAGTTGACCTCTGCACCTTCCTCCTGCAGAGGGATGGCCCCCAGCTGGGTAATAAAGCTCTTGGTAGGACTTTTATGATCATGTTGTGACCTGAGTGTCACTCGGTGGGACTTGATCCCAACAACCAGCATTAGGAATAAGAGATCCTGCAGACATTTAAAAGGGCACACGTTGAAGAAGTCTGTTGTTAATGTTGAACAAGTTTCTTGTCAACAAATTCAGTGACTTAAACTGGGAAAAATCCTTGAAAAATAGTTACAAAACTGATATAACATGAAGCAAAAAAATTGGAATTGCCCCATATAAAGACATTAAATTCATAATAAAGTTTGGTGAATTCTATCAAACACTGAACAAAAAAAAAGGTATGACAGGTAATGTGCAATAGGAAGAAAATGTGCAAAAGGAAAAAGGAAAGGGTGGGTAAGGGAAAGTTAAGCAGGAAGAAAATGATAGTTTAAAAAAAAGGAAACAAGCTTATGTATAGAGGGGGTGGGATTGTAGGGAGGGCAGGGGAAAGGGGAAAAATGAAAATCAAGGTGTGTCATATACAGGTGCCAATTCTCAATGTTGAATGTGATCATAATGTATGTATAAAATGTATGTATACAATCAACTTTAAAATACTGAAGAAGGGCCGGAGGGTTAGCTCAGTGGTTCTGGCGCCTGCCTCGCAAGCTCAAGGACCTGAGTTCAATCCCCGGTAACCACATATAATGCTGGGCATGGAGATACGCCCACCAACAATCAACACCACATACCACAATGCCGGGCGTGGTGGCTCACGCCTGTCATCCCAGCACTCAGGAGGCAGAGACAGGAGGATTTCTGAGTTCGCTGCGGCTTGCCTGGGCACCATCGTGAGCTCAGGGCCAGCCTGAACTACAAAGTGAGACCCTGTCTCCAAAAAGAAAAAAAAAGAAAATACTGAAGAAAAACTCACACAGGTGTTATATAAAATTTTTTCAGAAATTAAAGGAGAGGAAAATTTCCAACTCATTTTATAAGGCCAGCATAAATGACAAAAACAGAAAACTGATAAGCATCACAGAGGATAAAGAAATGCATTTGGGTCTCTTGTGCAGATGTACTGTGAGTGAAGTCAAATACATGTGAAGTATTTCTGACAACTTATCAGAGAGAGGAAGCTGTAACTTTAAGATTCAGACTTCAGTATCCACCAGGGAAGAATGGTACGTTCTTGCAGAAACTAACTTCAACATGTAATGGACTTGGCTTCCTGTCTCATCAATTTCACAGTCAGTCTGGGAATGTGAATCAGTGGTTTGAAAATGCAAATAGACTGCACAGATTTGTTTATCTGGGAAGAAAGGTCATAAAAGTACAGACTATTTTGGAATACTGAGCTCATCAGAACCAGGCTGGGTGGACGCTGACATGGAGAAACCGGAGTACGGAATCCCTACAGTCTACACACCTGTCACAGCGTGGACCACGCGGCTCACAGAAACCCCTTCCGATGTTTGATTTCACGTATTTCAGGGGCTCTGTTCCCTTGGCAAACATGCCCCTGGATGAGTTACACTGAAATCTCCTAATAGTGCATATTTTATATGATTGAAAAGACCAGGAGGTTGTCCATTTAAATTTTACCCAAAAACCTAAGTATAATATTTGATTATGAAGATCTCTGCCTAATCTCCAAATATAACTGCATCATCTTCTTCATTCTTCTGCCTTATTTGTTCTGTTCACAGCCAGAAACGCTCACGTGGTCCTGCTGTGCCGCGGGGGGTGGGGGGGCAGGTGCCAGGTTACTGTCCCTTTCTCTTTCTCGCTTGCTCTCTCTCTCAACCATGGAACGTTTCTTGTAGTTTAGAATCTCCACAATTGAACTCTAGTTAAATACCACTAAAATTTACACTTTGGTAGAAGAATCTGCTGTTTACGTGACACATAGAGTATTTTTACAAAATCTGGATATTTGGAGTGATTTTCAAGAACACCAATTCCACAGTGATAAGTCAACTCAGTGCAAGAACGTGAATGATAATTTCCACTAATTAAAACCGGTGATCTTTGTGCCTATCTCTGTTTTTCTAATTCTGCAATGAACATGTGTTACTTCTACAATTCAGAGGGGAAAATAACTACAAAGAACCATCAAGGAACAGATATATAACTTAGGGAGAAAGAAAAGAGAACTTCGAGGCCCTGGGGTTTGGGAAGAAGGGTCCCTTACTCCTCAGACTTCTGACGTCTGGCACATGGCTCTCAAAGTCCCTCCCCAGCTTCTGAGGTGAGCCCTACTTCCACCCTCTTGGACCCTAAAATATCAGTTATATATAGAAATATAGTTAATATAGAAATCAGTTATATCGTCTGGGGAAAGTCATTCCACTTCTCTGTTAGCTGCTTTACCTGGAAAATCATCTTAACAAAACCTTCCCTGTCTACATCAAGATGCTTTAAAGGTCAAATTAACAGCTGTTTGAAATAACTATCATGAAAATGTCAGCTATGTTCAAGTCCTTTGTGCTCCTTGTATCCAAAGGATGGGCCCTGCTGGCATACATGTGGAGACCAAGAAACTGAGTGGAGTTGTCCAGCACCTTATACGACTGAGCCAAGTGGCTCAGAACCCACTAGGGCCTACTTATGCCACGATGGGAGAGACGGGCTACCTGGTTAGGGCTGGCTGATCTGGGACGTCACTGCGTTCTCTGGGTGAGCATGCATGCAAACCTGCATGTTATTTGCGAAAGACATCCCAGCAGAGGCCATGAAACAAAATTGACCTAAGAGACATTGGGACAAAAAGGTTTACTTGTAAGCCTGAAAAGATCAAGTGCTAGTGTATGCACGTGTGCGTGTGTGTGTTCTCAGCCTTTGACTTTCAGATCCTTTCCCACTACGGTGAGTGAAGAAACAAACAGAAAGGTCCATTTCCAATTCCGGATTTGATCCACCCTTGATTGTGTGACTGGAACTGGTCCTTTTATTTCGGTGGCTTTTGGCTGTAATCTGAGAGCATTTTAACAGAAAATTTGTCTCTTTCCATTCTTGGAACTCTATGGCTTTAAGCATAATTTCCCCTGGTCATATTACAAGTGAATTTGGATTACCACTGTCACTACTTTTCTTAGGCAAACCAATTTTTTTGATCAGAATCTTGTCAAGAGGTTATCAACATCATCATCTTGTAAAACATGGGCTGTTCTTCAACCACTATAAGGGATTCAGCCTTTTTTATATTTTCAGCTTGCCAGTCATCAAATATCTGTGGTCAGAGTTCCCATGAGGGTTGTTCCTGGGAAAGGCAGAACCCTCTTTAAGGGCAGATTAAGCAACATTAACCCCCCCCCCAATGATTGCAATGCCTCCATCTAGCACCAGATGGTGGCCGCTGACAGCTTGAGCTCAGCCTGCTCCCTGCAGGTGGAGATGAAATCATGGCCGAGGCCTGGAGAACAAACGCAGTGATGTTATTTCTGCTCTTAATGGTTTGACCACACTTGTAGCTCACAAAGACTGATGCAGCCCCAGGACCACAGCAACCCCTGTGCTTGGACAAAAATAGAAAATGTAGTGACTGAGAACACAAAGTCTTTGACATAACCCTGACCCAGGCGACCACAGAGACACCATAATGCCTCTGAATCCAAGTCACTAAACCAATCCCCACAAATCATTTTCATTCCAGACCAGCTTCCCCAAGCTACTTAGCTGCCCACACCACGTCCCTTTATCAGCAGGAGTTCACGGCCTGGAAATAGTCCTTGGGGAGAAAATGTGCTAATTCAATAAATATATTTCTGTCCCTGCAGTGGGCCAGGAATTGTTCTAGGCACTAAAGATACGGCTTTGAATGACCCAACTACCTTTTGGGGGCATTTACATCGCAGTTGGGAGTGTGGCTGACAAAAAAATACACTTTTTAGATTCTTCTTTAAACCCTATAAACATCTACCAGTTTGTTGTGATTTTCTGGAAATGCGGCATTCCAAAACTGAGCAAACATTCCACCTAAGTACTCTAAAGCGGAACCCAGCCTTCCTGGCTGTAAGTGTGTTTTAAACATTTATATTTACCTTGATCAAGGTGGGAGGATCAAAGGTGTTCTGCTTCAGTTTGCTGGTCTTATTTCTAACTTGGATGTTTAGACCTGTGGCACACACTCACTCACCAGTGTTAGGGGTTGGTATGTTCATGAGAGAACGTAGTTCCCCCAGAATTAGTTTCTTTTTTTTTTTGCTTTTTTGGAGACAGGGTCTCGCTTTGTAGTTCAGGCTGGCCCTGAGCTCACTATGGTGCCCAGGCAAGCCGCCGCGAACTCAGCAATCCTCCTGTCTCTGCCTCCCGAGTGCTGGGATTACAGGCGTGAGCCACTACGCCCAGCATTATATGTGGTAACCGGGGATCGAACTCAGGTCCTTGTGCTTGCAAGGCAGGCGCCGGAACCACTGAGCTAACCCTCCGGCCCCAGAATTAGTTTCTTACTCATGGCAACAAAATGATTACCTATTGGCATAATCATCATTCCTATTATTTTATAAACTACCAGCTACTTATGAATGACTGTACAGACTGTACTATGGATTATATTTTTTAAGCCCTATTTTCCTCTAAACAAATTGGCAAAAATCATCTAACTTTAGTTTGGCACTTTCTGCAGTGGAGAAAACCCCAGAAATTTGTAGTTTAGTTGAAGCACGAGAGCTTTTACTAGACAGACCGACTCATGGCGGGTCAGCTTTTCCACTTTACAATGGTGCGACAGTGACAAGCCTTTGGAGGAAGCTTCCTTCCATTCTGAATTTTGATCTTTTGATCTGTGAGAGACGCGGGGAATAATGCTGTCCTGGGACGCTGGGCAGTGGCTGTGAGGAGAACTGGCACTAGTGTGCTAAGCCAGGACGATAGCTGGGTCAGAGTATCCGAAGCGTCTGGCTCACCGTTTTTCCAACTCGCACCAAGGTGAGCAGCTGAGAAGCACATGCAGGAGGATAGCTGGGGCGTAAGCAAGAGCTTGTGGGGCTCCAGAACTGGAAGCGCACTGGGCCACCGGACCCTGCTGGACAGCAGCTTGAGACCTGCACGTCGGTGCCCCTCAGACACATCTCCAAGCTGCTGCTTCCCTGGATGCGTCCCCCAAGTCTCCCCTCTTCTGCCTCGGCCCTTTTCCTGTGTGTGTGCCTGGACTCGCACACTGGCTCTGTGCCCTTCTCACTGAGCACGTTCTCAGATGCCCCTCACTGCCATCTGCCCAAGTGGCTCCATCACCTCAGTTCAAAAATTCAAGGACATTTTCCACCAAACCTGCCCCTCCCAGATCAGTCGGTGGGATTGAAGCATCAGGGACGGGTGGCCTGTCCTTGGGACCAGGGACGTGTCTCCATGCAACAGCTGCGGGTGGTGGCGACCCTGCAGCGGAAGGTAGGGCAGCCGAGGGCTGGCTCATGGATGGGCCTGGAGGTCCAGCAGGCCTATGGCAGTCTGAGCCAGTAGGCGTGCTGTGCTTAGCCTGTCAGCCTTCCTACGGTGTCTTCTACATCTTCTTTAAGAAACCAGTTTGTCTGGTCTCTGTGCTCCACCACCCACCCTGTCACTGTTAGTGGAACACGCATCACAAGGGAAGATTTATAGCCTCTGTGGCAAGTGCAAAAATTATTAAATTCCTCTCGTCAGTGGCTCATTTTTCTGAAGTGTACAAAATAATGCTTCTTCTTCCAGAGGTGCATAACTCATTGTCAGTGAGGTCTGTGCCCTCCGAGAGGCCCTGGAAAGCCCGATGTTACAGCGTGCATCTAGAATCATGCCGAGTCTCATCCGCTCAGCGCGGGCTTTGGGAAGTGACTGGACTATCTGGGTGCACTGTGCTGCTGGGAGCTGGGTCCTGGAGCAGGAGAGGCGCTGGTGCGACCTGGAAGGGTATGTTCTTGGCCCCGACTTCTCTGCTTCTCGCCTCCCACGGGTGAGCAGCTTCCTCCACCAGGACCTTCTATCACGTCGTTTCTGTCCTAGAGTTAGTGAACTGTGCAATGTGCCCCCGAAGCCAGCCTCCCTGAAGCGGTGGGTGCCCGGCATTCTGCCCCAGTGGCCTGAAGTCCGGATGAGGCGCTAGAGAACTGTGACGCATTGGGATCCAGAGCTACACTTGTTAGGGGGGAGGTTTAGGAATCTGAACCAATGTCTTCTGAGAATTCCGAAGAAAAGGAGGAGAAAGTCAAGTCCAGATGGTAAGGCCAGAGGACAGAACAAGGGCAACAGCAGGGTATGGCCCAAGGATCAGGAGTCGGCCCAACCGGAACAGACAGCGTGGCAGCAGCACTGTGGGGACAGGAGCCGAAGGACACCCGCTTGCTTTCAAGCACCGGGACCTTCTGGAAGCGTTGTCCTTCTCCTTTTACTCCCGGTCACAGTCTTTTATCTCCAATCCTGACAGTCACTGCAGCCCTCCTCCATGTCCTCACCACCGTCCACTCTGCTGGGACCACTGTTCTGCCCACTCAGAACCCTCCGATGTCCTCAGGGACCCGAGGTTCAGGGCAGTACGCATCGAGGCCTCCAACCAGCTCTTCTGAAGAAGTCTGGGAGACAAACTTTGCACTGGCCCCGCAGGCCCGCGAAACTGCTCCCTCAGCCTGTGGGCTCTCGGAGATCAAGAGCAGAAGCGCATGACTTCCGCAGAGACTCCGCGGCTACCGGATGCCGTTCCTGGAAGAGCTGCTCCGACACGATGACACACGCGCTGCCCCACCTCGTCCCCACACCGGATACTACCGCGGTCATGCACCATCCCTCTCTGACACACGCCCGCGTCTCCCGAGACGCGCACCGATCCTCCCCGCTGCGTAATCCACCCAGCTAATCCACCCAGCGGCGCCTCACCTTGGGCCCCCCTCGGAGCTCCCATTCCAGCCCTTACTGCGAGGGAGGGCTGTCTGAAAAGGACATGTGCACAGCTTTGCAGCAAATAAATAAACAGCAAGTTAATTCATTAAATAAATTAAATGCCACTGAAGCCCTAGCTCAACCAATATTAAAACGTTATTATCCCTAACGAGCACATTTTACGTCCATCCACACTTGCCCTACTTGTAAACGAACCCACATCTCCACGGAAGACTTCTTGTTACACTCACAACACGCATGAAGTCACCAGCCCTGGGGAGGGCCTGCTGCTGGGACCCGTATTTGGAATGCAGTCACTAATGGTGGGTCAGGGCGCCCCAGATCTCATGAACTGATGACCCACGATAGACCTGCTGAACCCAAAACGGGCGTCTGTGGCGCGGCCTGGGAGCCAGGGCCTCCCTTCAGCTCTTAAGGATAATTTATGGTCTCTGGGGGCTTACCTTACTCATAGCTTGGGGCTGTCATTACGTGTCTGTCTTATCTATTACAGCTATATAGAAGAATATTCTTTTGTTACAAATCACCAATTATTATCTAAAGCCAACTCTCACCTTTCGAAAGCTTTACTTTCTTCTGGAGAATATGTTTTTCCCAATACATCCGAGGTGCCAGTTACTTGGTCCTATTCCAACAGCCCTCACCTCTGACCCGGGTGCACTAGCGAAGAAATGCAACTTCTAGAACCAAACACTTCACCTGTGGTTTCCACCCACTTGTTCGCTGAGTGCGTGTTAAAGAGGCATACCTGGGTGAGGCCCTCCTTCAACTCGAGAAGTCTGTAAGTGTCCCAGGGGCCTGAAAGGACGGAGAGAACTGTTTATTGAGCACAGTGTTTACATCGTATGAGGCAAACTTAAATTGCATGGAGAAAAATCCCGTCTTTAATTCTAGAAGGGCAAGCAAAGTCCTTTCGCCAGGAACCTACTACTGCGGCAATTTACCCCTTCTTAACCTAAATACGTACCAGGACTGTCCTCAGCCTGGAGACAAGTACAGGGCTCTGTGGGCCATACTCAGCCAGGCCAAGCAGGGTACTTCCTGAGATTCTGCAGAAGAGGCCCATACACTGGGCTAACTAAAAGGATATGTGTACTCTTCTAATCAGCAGTTCCACTGTTTTCCTATTCTACAACTCAGGGCCAATAATAACTTCAGTCTATCATCAAAGGAGTCGTCAATTGGACTCAACCAGCGCCCACTGTAAACGCCTCTTCTCCATGAACCCTTTATAAAGAGCCTGGTCTCTGTGCATCTGCTAACATGAGGTACTTGTAAAGACCGAGCACACAAAAACAGTGGATCGTCACTCCTCCCCATATCCCAGTGGAGTTATCCAAGGGGTTTCTGTGTTCAAGGGGAGACGGTCAGTGAGCACAGGTGACCACGAAAGTCACTTAAGCTCTATGGATCTCACGTTTTCAACTCCAACTGGATTAAATGATAGATAAATAATTACCTCCCCTGTTATTAAGAACAGGCTGAACTACCACTTGCAAATTTCTTACCACGGGGAAAATACTTTCAATAAATGGTAGATTTAATGATTACTTCTGAATAACGGCCCTAACTTTTGTAATGGTGCCAGGCGGTCACCATTACCTCTGCCTGGATGGAGGACTGAAGTGACAATTCACTAGTGACGGCGCCAGGACTTCTGACTCCAGCCCCGAGGTCCCCGCCTCTCCTCATCACCCCTGGTCAACCTTGTAGACTTTTACAGAATGGGACGCAGTGTCCAGCACGAGAAGCGAATTCTCCTTGGTGAAGGCCAGGGCCACAGGGCGGGCGAGCCCCTGGGTGACCATGGGCCGCAGCACCGGGAACTCTTCGGGTTTTCCTAAGCAGAAGACGGCTGGGCCCGAGGTATCTGCCACAACCACGTTCCCCTGCTGGTCAAAGGCCACAGCGGAAGCCGTTATGCTGGAGGAAAAGAAGAGGCTCAGCCCGAAGGTGTCCACCTGGCTGAGCAGCTGCATGCTGGCGCTGAACACCTTCACCCTGGTGCCGCAGGGGCGGGTGCCCGGGGATGGCGGGTGCTCCAGGACGGCGATGGCCCCGCTGAGCCGGGACACGGCCACGCCGCGGGGTTGGCACAGCTGCGCGTGCAGCCTCTCGCTCCTGCGCAGGACGCCTCCGGGGAAGTCGGCCTCCACGAGGTGCAGGGCGCCGGCCTCCGCGTCGGTGACCAGGACCCCGTTCTCCCGCGTGGCCTCCACGCCCCACGGTAAAGAGAACTGGCCGCCGATGACGAGCCGGACCTGGCCCAGAAAATCGAACACTTTGACGGAGCGGTCGCCGGCGTCGGTGACGACCACGTGGCAGTCGGCGGTGACGGCCACGTCCAGCGGGTAGCGCACGCCCTGCGCCGCGTCGCCCTTCTCCCCGAACTGGTGCGCGCAGCCCCCGCCGGCGGCGTCGAAGACCTTCACCCGCCTGCGGCCGTCGTGCACCACCACGACCCGGCCGGTCTTGGGGCACAGCGCCAGCCCCGTGGGGTTCACCAGGGTGCCCCAGCCGCCGAAGGCCCGGCGGCAGGCGAGGGCGGCGGGCGCGGGGTTGGCGGCGCCGGGAGCGGGCCCCGGGGCGCCCAGCAGCTCCAGCAGGTGCAGCACCGGCAGGCAGTCGCTCGTGTCGCTGGCGCGGCAGGCCCGGCGGCAGAACGGGCACTCGAGCGCCAGCGAGCGCGGGTGCGCCAGCGCGGCCACGCAGGCCAGGCACAGCACGTGGCCGCACGGCAGGTTGCGCGGGCGCCGCTGCTGGCGCGCGCCGAAGCGCTCGAAGCACACCTTGCACTCGAGCAGGCGCGCCTCGGCCTCGCGCAGCAGCTCGCCCATGGCGCCGGCCGCCGGGCCGAACCGCGCGCGCGCACGGCGGAGACGGGGGCGGGGCCCGCGTCGGCCGCGGCCCGCGCTGCTGCCCCCTAGCGGCGGGCGGGCGCGGCTTCGTCTCCCGAGGACCCGAGGATCGGGGCGCGGAAAGAATTCACCTGGGCGGCGCGGAGCGGCTCCTCCTGCAGGCGCGGAGACCGCACTGCGGGTAAACGGCGGTTTGCGCCCTTCTCTCTCGTCTTCCTTCCCTCCCTCTTTCCCTGCACTGGCGTTGAACCCCGACTTCCACACAGCCACATACTTTCCTGGGGCAGCCGGGACCTGCACGTGACACGCCTCAGCTCTTTCTCACCCCCGTCCGCTCCCCTCCCCGCTCGCGTCCCCTTCGCGGTTGCCAAAGCCCTGTCTCCGTTTCCTGTTCTCTTTTGGGCCGGCGCGCTGCGGCCCGGCGCCCTGGAACGGCCTCGCGGAGGACGAAGGGCTGTTAGGAGCAACCCGTCCTCGGGTGGTTGGGCGGGGCGGGACTGGGACAGTCACCCACGCCACTGGACCTGAGTCCTTCAGGGACCCCGGGGCCCAGGCTTGCATGCCGGTGACGACTGCAGGCGAAGACGACCTGCCGGGTGTCGGCCGTCTTAGAGCAGGGCTGGGCGTGCCGAGCTCTGTCCGGAGTCCGCGGTACTCAGGACCCTCCTCCCCGTTTTTCTGTGATCGTCATCAAAAGGATTCACCTCTCACTCGCTGGACTTCTGTACCCCTGTTAAAAACCTTAGAGAAGCCAGGCATCCTGGCTCACACTTGCAGTCCCAGCACCGTGGGAGGCTGAGGCAGGAGGGTCCTTTGAAGCCCTACGTGGGCAACTTAGCAAGACCCTGCCTCAAAATGAAAATAAAAGTTGGGGGTGAAGCTCAGTGCAAAGGTCCTGGGGTCATTCCGCGGTATCGTAGACAAAATGAAACTAACCCTAGGGATAGCCAAATGCACACTCGAGTCTCAGAATACACTCTAGACAAATAACTAAAATCACAGATCCAATGGAAATTTCTTTCAGAAGTTATTTTTAAGTCAAGAAACATTTACATTATCAAAAGTGCCAAAATTTTAGAACTTTTTAAAATAGAAAAATAATGGATACCATCATGTTAAAATTTTTAGTACACATTTTAAAAGTAGAAAGAAAGTGAAATTAACTATATATATATATATATATATATATATTTTTTTTTTTTTTTTTTTTTTTTGAGACAGGGTCTCGCCTTGTAGTTCAGGCTGGCTCTGAGCTCACTATGTAGTCCAGGCAAGCCTTGAACTCAGCAATCCTCCTGTCTCTGCCTCCCGAGTGTTGGGATTACAGGCGTGAGCCACCACACCCGGCATTAATTGTATATTTTATTTAACCCCAAATAATCTTAGGACTTCTCTTTATTCACTGTAATCACTATGAATATTAATGAGATACTTTGTATTCTTTTTTATATATATTTCAACCACAGCATATCGCAGACTAACTCTTTTTCAGTTGCAGTGGAGATACCACCGGGAACAGCACAATTCTATAAAAAATCTGTCCTGAGATAGTCTTCTCCATTTATTTATGTATTTAGAAGTACTGAAGATTGAACCCAAGGCGTTCACAGTGAGCTAATCCTCAGTTGATTTTTTTTTCTTTTAAGATAGTATCTAAGTCTCTCAATTGCCTAGACTGGGTTTAAAGTTGCAATCTTCCTGCTTCAGCCTCCCAGTTTGCTATGATCATAGACGTGTGCAAGTATTACACCCAGCTATCCCTGCCTTGCTGCTAATTTGTCTCTGCTCCAACAATCGTTTCAAAGCTCTTCAACCACCCTCGTTCATGGAGGAGCGTTGCTGAGCTTCGGCCCTTCCATAACGTCCAGCCAGCTGGTAAGCCTCTGCAGGGCAGAGGGCCGGAGACTCCGCAGCCCACCGCATTCCCTGCCCAGAGCGTCCGCCTCTTCTTCTTCTTCTTTATCCTTTGGTGCCCCCGCGAGGTAACTCCTGGTACTGCACCGTCGGTTTGGCAGGGTAACCGCGTTGCTAAGGACGCTCGTAATGACTAACCACCTGCTGGTCGGTGGTGGACTGTCCAGTGGTCCCGGAAATATACACAGGTGTTCTATTGGAAGGATCCACTGCCCCAAATCCAGCAGTAAGATGTGAAGGGTGGTAGTGTACCTTCCGCGGCATTTGTTTCCTGAATTTGTGGCGTTTTCTCTGTTCTGCAGATTCAGAACTGGAGACATTTAGAGTTGAACCCTAAACGTACCCTGCGATACACGGTGCGGCGTTCAGAGCCAGCCCGGGAGAAGAGGACGGAGGGAGGAGGTGGCCGGGGAGGACCCGTGCTCCCTGTGCTTTCAACCCCGCGCCACCGAAAGAGAAAAAGGCAACACTGTTGCTGCAAAGTATTCCGTGAGCGGAGGAAAAGGGTGATGAAACGGAGGGGAAGGGAGCAGGGACTCAGCAGAATGTGGAACACGACTTGTGACCATGAGAAACCAGCCACCATCTTGGCAAGCATCGTCTCTGGGATAGTATTTAGTCGTTTTTTTCTTTAGATTTTCTTAGACTGCCCAACTTCAAAAATGTTCTGTTTCTTTAAACATGTCACGATCTCACTTGCATCATGTAAGATCCTGTGGGCCTGAGTTCAAGGATAGTGGTGCTACGCCGTGTGCAAGGTCACAAAGACTCTCCCGACTCAGCTGAGAGTGTGCAGACGCGGTAGCATGACCAGTGCGGCTCCTAAACCCTGGACCAGGGGACCTCGGGGTCAACAACTCTGACTTGGGAGGAACTTCACCAAGTGTTAGGTTTAAGGCTGACCTCTGGGGAGAAGGCCCGCAGCGTCAGCCTTCACGAGCTCCAAAAACTTCCCTGGGAACAACCTTCACCCCGCAACACGCACCTTTGCGCACACACACACGCACGCACCCTTTTCTTTGTGTGGTGCTAGAAGTTGAACCCAGGGCCCATTCTGCGTTACCCACCCAGCCCCTTTTACTTTACGTATGGAGATGGGGTCTTGCTAAGGTGCCCAGGTTGGCCTTGAACTGGTAACCCTCCTGTCTCAGCCCCCAAGTCGCTGGAGTTACAACACCACCTCTTGCTCAGCCACAAATTTATTTTAAAACTATAGTCCTTTTGACAAGAGCTACACAGAATAATCCATGCAGATATTAGGCAGCACAGTATTAGAGAGGAATTTTGTCCCAGAGAGGCCCATTTAATTATAATTTGTATCTATTTATTCAGTTACATATAAAGTTACATATGGAGAAAGTGTGAGAATGGCTGTTAAGCCTGAGGCATACTCATAAGTGAAATAAATGGGGCACACTTGTGTAAATACTGGATCATTTCTCCGGTGTGTAAGGAGTTCCAACAGGTACAAAAGATGTTGTGAAATAGGAAGAAAATATTGAAAGAGAAGGGGGTATTAGGGAGGTGGGGGCAGAGGAAAGCAAAGAAGGGAAAGAAAAAACACTGAAGGTAAGAAGGAAAAAATGGATCGCTTCTCGGTCTTTTGGCTAAGATCAAGTGTAGAAGGAAAAAAATGGAAACAAAGCCAATGTTTATAGGGGCAGGAGTTGAAGGGAGAGAAAGCGAATGGGGAAAATAATCACAATACATCATGTACAGGTACAAATTCTCAATGATGCATGTGATCGTAAGTTCTACCTAAAAGGTACTGATAAGCTCAATAAAAGCAAAAGAAAAAAAAGAAAAAGAAGAGAGAGAGAGAGAAAATGGGTGCTAGAGTGTGAGTATAAAATGAAGGTCTACAGTAAAAGCTAATCCTGTATATAATTTTTTGGACTACTTTGAAACTACTAGAATGCTATATTTTGTCAATTATCCTAAATTTCACAGGAAGGTCTATTCTATTTTTAAAAATCATATGCATTTCATTTTTAATTTTAATATTATAAATGTATGAATTCTTGTAATTTTTTTCCAACTTAGGACCACAGATGTTTACTTAATACTATCATTCTCACATCTGTAATTCTTTTCAACCTTACTCCAAACGTTAATTCTTTGTTTTTATTTTTTCTTTTGAGACAGGGTCTCTCTTTGTAGTTCACGCTGGTCCTGAGCTCACTATGTAGCCCAGGCAAGAATTTGTAAGACATAATCATATACTTCTCTTCAAAGATCTACTTTAACATGATAGTATGTGTTTCCTTTTAAAAAGTTATTTACATTGTTGACCACAGAGTCATATGATTTATAAAAACTTTAAAAATCATCCATTGTACTTTCAAACCTCAGCATAATTTTCAATTGTTCAGAAGCTTAAAAACATATTGATGTTGGGGCTGAGGATTTAGCTCAGTGGTTCTGGCATCTGCCTCGGGAGCACAAAGTCCCGCACCACATAATGCAATGCTAGGCATGGTGGCTCATGCCTGTAATCCCCCCATTCGGGGGGCAGAGGCAGCAGGATTGCTGAGTTTGAGGCTTGCCTGGGCTACATAGTGAGCTCAGGGCCAGCCTGAACTACAAAGCGAGACCCCATCTCAAAAAAACTCAGAAAACAAAAACCCAAAACCCCCATATTGATGTTATTGATACTGCATCTACTTTTCTGTAAGAAGATACAATTTTTCCATAAAGTAGTCAGTTCCCACATTCTTTCGTTTTTCAATTGCATCAACCTTTTCAAGGCAGTGAATATTGCACTTTGTTCCTAAAAGAAAAAAGAAAGGACAACAGGTTAGAACACTGGGACCAATGTTCTAAAGAGACTTCAGATGATTTTTACAACAGCATGCACTGAAGACCTTTCTCTCTTTTTTTTTTTTGAGACAGGGTCTCGCTTTGTAGTTCAGGCTGGCCCTGAGCTCACTATGTAGCCCAGGCAAGCCTGGAACTCAGCAATCCTCCTGTCTCTGCCTCCTGAGTGCTGGGATTACAGGCGTAAGCCACCATGCCCAGCACTGTGGTATGTGGTATTGATGGCTGGTGGGCGTGAGTCACCATGCCCAGCATTGTATGTGGTTATCAGGATCAAACTCAGGGCCTTGCGCTTGCGAGGCAGGCACTGGAACCACTGATCTAAATCTCCGGCCCAAGACCTTTCTCTTTTTATCAATGAAAATAAGGAAGAGGTCAGTCCAAATTTTCTGAGCTCTGAATTATTACTATCACTTAATAACTCACATGCAAAACTGAATGTATAACCTCTCTGGAACCATCCAAATGTCTTCACCATAAAACATTCAGCCAAAAAGGCATATTACAGAGCTTGCTCCCTTTCCTAGATAAAATGGCCTTCAATAAAATAGCTCTATCTTTTAAAGTGCGTACATTTTAATTGTATATGTGAATAGCTACTATCAGTTCAGACCAGTTATCTGTTAAATTTATTGGAAGAGTCAGAGCAGAACTTACCAAAGAGTGTTTGAATTTCAGAATCTGGAACATAAAATGGCGGGCCTAGGAACAGGAGAAATGTAGTGAGGAATAATTTCTCAACTTTAGTTCTCATGAGAAATGAATCCCTTGGGCCTACCTTCCCACAAGCCCCAGTGCTCCAAGCGCCGTCTCCTGTACACAATCTGTTCATCATCTGAACAGGTGAGGGTGCAGCATGCTGTTCTGACTGTTCTTCTGAGACAGGCTCTTGCTACGTAGTTCGGGCTGGCCTTGAGCTCACTAGGTGGCCAGAGCTGGCCTTGAATTTGTAGCAATCCTCCTGACTCAGCCTCCCAAGTGCTAGGACTACTGGAGTGTACCACCACACCTGGCCTTTGATTCTCTGTCTCGCTCTTATCTCATGCTTACTGAGGGGTCAGCAGTAAACCCATCTGCACATGGAACCACTGGCCAAGCCACGCTGGGGACCTAGGACATTGAAGTCGGAGTAGAGTCCGCCAGCAAATTTCTCTGGCATTCCCTCTCTGGGGCCCTGGTTTTCCGCCTCCTGTACTTCTTACCAATTGCGTGGGCTCCTCCATCCTACCCAGGGACCTGGACTTAGGAGGAACCTCCCCTCTGCCCTTGGAGTCCTGGGGGTCCACCCCAGGCAGAGCCCGCCGTGTGTCCTTCCCGGCTTCCTGTCCAGGCACGGAATTGAAGGCAGATCAGCCAAGTCAGTTCTGCCCCATGAACTCCTATTTCCATTCAGTAGACACTAGGTCTCATTTTCTAGTGAGCTTTTAAAACTAGATTCATTCAAACAAACAAAAAGACTAACACACAAAAATCTTAATGCACTTTTTAAAAAGCTCAATTAAAAATCAGATTAGGGGAGTCTTACAAATTAAAAGTCCGTGTTTCTGGTTTGTTATTTCTCTCTGAAAAGTCCAGCCATGAAAAATGCTATATTTCAAAGGCCAGATCTTGGGGTATAGCTCAGGGGTTCAGTCCAGGGCCTTGGGGCCCATCCTCACACAAAGTAAAAGAGTATCATTGTCCAAATTCAAGAGCAAAGAGAGTTCTGATGGAATGCAACAGATAAAGCACAAAATTGCAGAAGTTACAAAGCAGCAGTCTAGAGATGTTCCTGCCCGTCCCCTCCACCCTCCTACGAGGGTATATTTGCGTGTGCATAAAAATGTCTACAGTTCCCATGAGCCCCACATAGAGGTGTCTTGGTGTACAAGTATATTAATACTGTGCTTCCTGTGAGATAAGTCAGGATAAAAGAACTTTTACCCATGATATAGAATCGAATTAGGATATAGGAAGAAAAAGGCAGGAAGAAAAATAAGCAGCAGCTTTACCTCCAAACTGTGTCGGATCGTAAGAGAACACAGACACAAGGTAGAGAAACCCTTTCCTCAGGAGGGAGAGGATGACCTCTGTGTACCTGGAAGAACACGGAAAGGTACATGTTATATTTCTCTATGTAGCGGAGGCTGGAGGTGCTGAGAGACGAAGGAAGCCAGAATTTATCTTCTTCAGCATTGCAGTGCTACCTCGGCGCATGAACGCTTCTGTTTGCAAACAGTGTGGTTCCCAAGCAGAAGCGTCTGGGAGCTCTTGCTTTTGTTGGCGAACTCTGCAGCAGAGATGAACACGACGGAGGCCATCTTTCCCGCACAAACACAAAGGCAGCCATCTTTTCCGGAGTTACGGACCGAATTCTGTTCACGATCTGAAGTGCTACTGTACTGAGTTTAATTCTAAAAATCACATGAAGTTGGTTCTTGTTCTAAAAGCCTCGGCTGGGAACTCGGTAAAGGGGGAGCTGAGTGGAAGGCCGTTCCGGGGTTGGGGCAGGCTTGCTGACGTCCTGGGAAGACACAGGCGCTCCATCCGGCTCGCTGCGGTGCGCAGGGGCCTGGTGAGCTCAGACATGTCCTTCCCGGGGCACTGCCAGGCCTCTGGGTGCTGGGGGCCCTGGCCGGGAGCCAGGATCGCCCCACGCTGGATGAAGGGGCTTGCGCATCAGCTCAGTGACTTTACCGCTAGGATACTTGTCTAACAAGGGCTGGGCGCTCCCTGCGGCCGAAAGTAAAAGTAGCAAACAACTTTCCTGTCTCGTCAGGTGGAGAGACAAGGCTGCTGCGCAGGAAGAAGTCCAAGGCGGTCTGAGGTTGAAGTTCTCCAAGCGGAGTGATTCTTCACAGCTGGTGTCCTGGGAGCAGGTGACACTTCTTCCTGGTCTCATCTTGGTTCACAGGAGGGACTTGACCGAACAGGCCCCAAGCGCAGTCACTTGGCTTCACTTGAGATAGAAGAGAAGCTGGCCGTTAGCCGTGGTTGGTGCGCTGGAAGCTGGAGCTGTTGCGCTGGGTGGGTCTGGGCTGTCAGCAGGCCAGGCTCGGGGCGGACACAGAGGAATAGAAGAAGCTGAGCAGGCAGGGTCTCGGGCAGAGGAGGTACCTGCAGGGAGGGGAGAGGCCTTCATAGACAGAAGAGATGGGCAGGTGTCCCCAAGGACTCAGAACCCGGCTCCTACATGCTGCCTGCAGAGGCTGGTCAAGCTGCGGGGACTGAATCCAGGCCTTGGCCCTGAGCTACATCCTCCTATGATTGTACTGTGAGACGGGGTCTTGTTAAGTCCCTGTGTGGCCCCAGCTGAGCTTGAACTTGTGCTCCTTCTGGATTGCTGGGATAACCCGCTGTGTCTGGCCATTGGACAAATTCCCGATCTCTTTGTCTCTGGTTCCCCGCCTGTAGAATAGGTGGAGGCCGGACGCCAGCCAACGAGCTGCCGCGAGGATTTGGGCTGTTGACACATAAGGGCTTTTCAGGGTTTAGCGCTGGCCATTCCCTTTCGTGTCCCCAACACGAACTCCTCGAAATCAGAGTGGATCTCTCTTCCTGCCAGGCCAAAGAGCCGGACAAAGGCAAGCTTCTGAGATGCGTCCTTCGTCTTTTATCCTTCTGCTTCTGACGAGGAGGGAGGAGGGAACTCATCCCTGTGGAGGGCATCAGTCAGGCTGCCTTTCCCTTGGAAGTGGAGACTCTTAGTCAAAAATTCAGAAAAACTGCCCCTTGTGCCCATCTGTAATCCCAGTTCTGCAGGAGGCTGAGGCAGGAGGATGGCAAGTCCAAAGCCTACTCTCAAGAAGAAAAGGGCTGGGAATGTAGCTTAGTGCTCCCTGCGTTGAATTTCTAGTACAAAAAAAGAAAAATTTCAGAGATTCAGAGAAAGGTGTGTACCACTGATTCCTTTTAGGAGAGAGATGCGCAGAGAACAGGCCAGCCCCTGACAATGGATAACACGGGCCGAAGATGCTGTATATGGAGCCGGTCAGGGACAGCACGGAGACAAACCATTACTATACCGAGTATCAGAGCAAAGATAAAGTCATTTTTTCTGTTCACTGGTTCCAAGTCTGTCATTATTCTGGTATCAAAGACCAGCACGTTCTTAGGTAGACTCAGGCTGTGGCCACAGATACACACACACCTCTCGGGCTGGGTGAGATAGTGGGGGTCACAGACTCTGTGACCACCCAAGAGCTAGGGCCCCCCTTTCGTCCCCAGCTCCTCGCTAACCAGGCATGAAGCAGCTCAGCGTCCACCGAGATGGACTTTAGACCTGTGGACAGATAAGGTGGGTGCCTGGCGGGAGACAGTGTGTTTCCCTTGTGCTGTGTATGGTTTACTCTCCTTTATTCAAAAATATGTCCTAAACTTTTCCTACGTGCTAAACACGGACCGCGCGAAATACTGGGGAAGCAACTGTGCGTGGTGTCATGGTCGCCTTTGGTCCGCCCTTGAGGGCACCCGCTTTGGTCCCTGCTGCCCTCTGGATTTTACCAGGTAAACCAAACTCCCCAGAAGGACCAACGTCAGAGAGCAGGAACAGTCGCCATGAGTGAGAAATACGTACAATTTAGAGATCTCACAAAAGTGAGTTCTGTATACAAACATGGTGCTCGCTGGGGCTGGGAGCAGCTCCCCGCAGTCACCTGCTTAGCACGCATGAGGGCCGGTTCCACCCAGCGCTGCGAAGCAATGGGGTTTATGGAGATGGACAGGTCTCTGGGGGTTGATGAAGGACACTGGTGACACATGGGAGATGCAAAGCAGACACGGAACATAGGATGAGAACAGAACTGGAAATATAACAATCAAAAGGGCCAAATGCACACACAACTTCTGCAATTATTTCCCCGACCTCTGACACAGTATATACCTGGAACATACTAGGAACTTAATACATATTTGTTGAATAACTGAGTGAAAGTAACACAGTGATCATTAAAGAGCAAGTACAAAGAAGACAAGCAGGGCTGGAGGCGTGGCTCAGGGGTGGGGCGTTGGCCTGGTAGGTTCGAGGCCCTAAGTTTGAGCCCCAGCAGGGCAGGTAGACGGAGGCTGAGGACGCTCTGCCCCACAGGGAACCAAGACCTCCAGGGGAAGATGCTGGTTCCCAAAAACAGAGGAAGGAAGAATGCTAGCACAAAGAGAAGGGAAAATGGGAACAAAGTTATCCTTGCACAAAAATATATCCATTTCTGATACCATGTTCTAATTAACACTCAGTTTGGCAATACACCTTACTCATGAAGTGATTAATTTTTAAGAATGAAAATTTTGTCTTGGGGCAATGTTTCAAGTGTTAACTAAAAAAATTCAACATCAACCTGCTTTTTTATCTGAGCAAGTGCGTGTTGTTATTTGCATTGCGAAGTACTGTACATAGTTGTGATCATATTTTCCTTGTATGCTTTAGCAAATTTTATTTTCTTGTCAGATTACATCTAATAAGAATGGCAACTCAAAACATCAAATAATAAATGCTCTCATATTCACAGGGGCTAATGTTTTACTGCTTGTTGGAGTTACCAAGGCATTTTCCACATCTCATTTCTTTTAAATCCCACACCAGCGCTTTCATGGTCTATGGGAGGGTCAGCAGCGTGGACACTGAGTCAGTCTGTCACAGACCAGCTGCCTAACTTGGGACAAGGAACAGAACCTCTGACCTTTGTTCAGTATCTGGGAACAGCGTTCACATCAGGGCCATTCGGTAGATTAAATGTGCTGCCAGGTATCCAAACCGTGGCTCTTTCAGGACGAGCGTCCAGCGGGTGCCGCCTGGTAAGATGAGTGAGGTGGTGTGGACAGTGTTTCTGGAAATATTCCACTTCTGCAGAGGAGTAAACTGAGGCTGAGAGGTTCCCTCATCTGAGGCAGCACTGCTCCGAGCCACAAGCTTTCTACCCAGGTTGCTACAGAGAAATCCTGTACTTCCCCAGAATTCAGCTACAAACAACAACAACAACAACAACAACAACAACAACAACAACAACACAGTTAAAGAAACCGTATCACTTACCGTCCACGGTCACCTGGGTTAACAGCCACTAATGCGCCTCTGTCCCAGATCCTATCAAATTTATCAATATTTGCTCTACAAGACAAAAAAAAAAAAAAAAAAAGGGGAAGAAATTGCAACATCTTATGTATAAAAACTCCAACCCCTGCATGCACTGGTGCCTCACCCATTCCCAGGAAAGCCTGTCTATGCTGCAGGGACCCGCTGGCCTGCCTCGGGCCTGCCCACGTCAAGGGGTGGGGTCCCGCAGCAGCAGCCTCACATTCTGTTAGGATTTGGGAGCAGAAAGGAGAAAGGGGACAACATGTGGTTTGGGGGGACCCTCAGGAGGGAGGCCCTGCCTCCCTCAGCACCTTGCCATTCATTTAGTGACAGCCCTGGGTGGAGGTGGGAGACACATCTTTCTCTCCCGCCTTGGCCCTTCTTGCCTTGGGTTGTAATAGTGTTTCTGAGGGTTACAGGAGCTGTGGATGGACAAACATGTAAAGCACACGGGGCACAAAGCTGTAACAAGAACTATAGAACAGAGACTCGGGACAGGGTTGCTGGCTGCTGTGCAGATGGGTGGCAGGGATGAAAGGACCCCACCTTACCCAGTTTAACAAACACCCACATTTATAAAAGTGCAGAGTCCTACCTGGGGAGATCGAAAATGTTGCAGCAGTACAGTGAAATATTCCCTGAAGAACTCTGTAATGAAACAATGAGAAATCTGCTTTCCACTTCATTAGGACATAGTTGTGTGGCCCAGGAAAGAAGACAGGGGCCAAGCAAAACAAACGTGGTAGGGAGAGAACAGAGTACATGTCAAACATAATAATTTTACTGTAGTTTAATAGTATTTTGCTTTCTCTTTTAAAGCTGGTGTGGGGCTCTATAGCACTCTGGGAGGCTGAGTCAGGAGGACTACAAGTCTGAGGATTTTAATGACTTAATGAAACTACCACAAAGTCAAATTGGGCTAAGGATTAGCTCTAGCACCACACACACAAAAAAATAAATATAAAAAGAAAACTAGTATGAGGTTCTTTAGGGTCAATGAAAAGTGGAAATTCAGAGTGGGCATTTCTGAAGGCCAAGACACCATTACTTGCTCTGAAGTTTATTAAAATTCTAGACATCTTTATTTGATCAGGGCCTTGATATTTTGCAGAAGACAAGTCCACAGGTCAATCAATTAGCAGGCATGCTAATATATACAATCAGATATTTTTTAAGTCATTCAGGAAAGCTGGGTGCTGTGTACATGGCTGTAATCCCAGCATTCTGGGTGGTTGAGGCACGAGAATGGTAAGTTTGAGCCCAATTTGGGCAGTTCAGCAACTTAATGAGACCTCATCTCAGAAATAACCAAGGACTTGGGACGTAGCTCAGTGCAAAAGGCCTGGGTTCAATCCCCATACCACAAAGTAATAATAATAATAATAATAATAATAATCATGTTATTTAGGAATAGCACCATTGTGCTGACTATATTGCTAGATAGTGGACAGGACAGCGAGCTGGGGCCCAAGATCACAGATGTGAATCTGACGGAGTCTCTGACAGCAGCTGGAACAGCCTGTGGAACAGCAACACGTCTTTCTAGAACAGCTGGATGCCTGAGAGCAACAGAAAACAGCCAAGTACGGCCTGGCAGCACCAGAGAAGGTGGACAGAGGTGGCCTGTGAGAGGCCATCATGATGTATCTGCTAGGACTCAAAGTGGGGTGGGCTCAGGTTCTGTCCCAGCGGTGTGACGGGGCACAGGGACCCCACTCCTGGAAGATTCTGATTTAACTGACCTGGGTGAGACCTTGGCCCTGGGGACTTTGAAATGATCCTCAGATGACTTTAAATGTGGGGCAGGGCTGGGAACTATTGCCCTAGAAGGCTCTAGAAGCAGTCCTGGCCTCTTCAGACTCAAGAATCCAGAATTATTCGCAGGTGATTTGAGAATAGGATGTGGGAAAGCTTTAAAGTTCGATCAAGCTTCCTACTGGTCTAAACTATTAGTTTCAGTGTTTAGAAAGAAGTGTTTGTGAGAGACGAGATGTACAAGGGGACAACAGCCAGGGCATCCAGGAGCAAGGAGCACTGACCTACAAACTCTGTAGCAACGAGCCTGGAGACAGCCACAGCCCTGCGGCCACCTGGGCAGGGCCAGTATTCACCACCCTTCTGCTGTACAACTCAGACCAGCCAGAGACAGCCAAGCGCACTGCTGCCCACCCTGGGAGGCCCCCAGCTGCTCACAGCCTCGCTCACCTGCCCTCACAGCCTGCGACACCTGCCCCTTTCTCCACAGTAAAGCTTTCTAGCTCTGCTCCCTGCGCCTGCTCTGCTGAGCAGTTCTCTGCTGGGAAGTACCGGTTTGTGTCCATATTATCACCCCAAACTGACGGAGTAGCTTTTCTGGATCACTCCGGTCACAGGATGAAGAAAACTCCCCGAAATGTCATTTCCAGCCCAATCACCACCTTCCTTTCAAATTCTTTGGCTCTTAAACTCAACAGAACAAAAAAGTCATTTTCTGGGCCGGAGGGTTAGCTCAGCGGTTCTGGCGCCTGCCGCGCGAGGACCTGAGTTTGATCCCCGGTAACCACATATAATGTTGGGCGTGGACACACGCCCACCAACAATCAACACCGCATACCACAATGCCGGACGTGGTGTTTCACACCTGTAATCCCAGCACTCGGGAGGCAGAGACGGGAGGATTGCTGAGTTCGCGGCGGCTTGCTTGGGCACCATAGTGAGCTCAGGGCCAGCCTGAACTACAAAGCGAGACCCTGTCTCCAAAAAGCAAAAAAAAAAAAAAAAAAAAAAAAAAAAGTCATTTTCCTCTGGTCTCTAAATTTGTTTTTTCTTTAATTGGGTGTCTTGAGACAGAGTGTCACTGATTGAATCACTGTGTAGCCCAGGCTGGGCTCGAGCGCATGGTCCTCTTGCTCTGGCCTCCCACGTACGGGATGACAAGTGCGGACAGTAACGTTCAGCTTCGTCTTTCGCCTCACTGCTGGTCACGTGAGCAGGAGGCGGAAACTCACCACTCACTTGATCCCACTTAGTCACCGGTTCCCGCCAGGTGCACACTAAACGCGACTTTAGTCTGGCCTCCTCCTCTCCACACCCCACCACTCTCCCCACACGGGTCTTTGGGATTTTGTTCCTGGACCGTGGCCCACACCCTCTCCTTTCATCTCTCTGCCAGGAAGCTGCATCCCTTCAAGAAACTTCCCGTGAAGCCAGGACTTCATGGGAAGTGACTTTTTCCAAAGAAAATCCAGTCATGTCATGCTCCTCCTTAAATCCCTCCTGTGAAGAAGGAAGCACTGTCTTCCCAGGGCACCTTCTACCGCAGCGTGGAGCCCGCCTGTCCCCACCCCTGGGGGTTACCATGCATCAGGGTGCACTCCGAGCTAGGCTGAGTCATGCTCCTGCCATCCACTCAATCCTTTCTGTCATGTTTTGCTTCATGCATTAGAACAACTTTGTCCTGTTTTTCTTTTCTGCTAAGTTAAGAGATTCTGCCGGGTAGGGACTGTGTTATCTTTTATTTCTTCAGTGTCTTATAGGATGTGTCACGTACTAGGTTCTCAGAAAATGCTTGTTAAGGATAGAAAGCCCCCCACTCCCACCCCACGTAGTGTTGCTGGGTCCGGAAGTCTTTGCTGAGTCAGACTGTGCGTGAGTCTGTTCTGCAGAAAAGGTTGTTTAAATTTTCAGAACAGTGCCTACCAGAAGAGAAATTTCAAAGGACACAGAAGGGGAAAACTAACTACTATGCTCAGAAAAGCTTTGGTGGTTTAGGACATAAATAAGGACAATGTGCCCAAATATAGGACGACAGTTCGTGTGACAGACAGCCACCTGTCAGCCTGCTTCTGCCTGCAGAGAAGGGATATGACCGTCCGCACAGCGCCCATCATTCCCGGAATACACTGGGAAGCCTGGCCCGCAACGTGATGCCGGGCCTGCTGCTGACCTGCAGCTTCTCAGTGGGTGCGGCACGGACAGTAGACGTGACCAGAGATGAACAGGACACAGGTCCTGCCAGGCTGCGACTGGTATGAGGTTTGGGGCCCCGTGGGGAGCTGTGGATGGGGGTTGTCTCTGCCTCAGAGCATCAAGCAGTTCCTTGCTCGTCATTCTGAAAGCAAGTTCCGGGCAGAAGTGCACGGGGAGCACGTTGTGGGTCAGAGTGCTGCGGGCTACACGTGGAACCTGCCGTGAGAGGTGACGACGATTACAAGACACCGTTCACGTGGCGCGTGAGTCCCAGTGCAACTCCAGGCACGCAGGCAACGTGCGAGGCAGGGCACGTGGCCCTGTGAGGACATCCAGGGTGCGAGCTGCTGTCCGAGAGAGAAGCTAAGAAGAGACAGAACTACTGCAGAGAAAGATGAGGTAGCTCAAAAGGGGACAAGCTTCCTCAGGGCTCAGCAATGCACTGCTGAGAGCTGTGCCCAGCGATAATTTTGAGACAAAGACAATAAATTTATTGATCTAGTAGTTCACAAAACGAGTTGAGGGCACAGTGCCTGGCTTGTGTGTGGCCTTAAATATTTGATCCCTGCTACTGCAAAAACAAAACAAAAAAAATCCCACAGACAAAAAGTTCCAGACAAGGAGAAAAATAAGAAGCCCTAAAACTGGAATACAGAGAGGCTTTGACTGGCAAGGCTTTGTCTCCTCCCTATACTTTAAATCCCAGCTCTTTGTAGTATAGAAGGTCCCAGCAAACCTGTGAGATGAAGGGGAACCACCCGACACTTGCTCCTCATTTACTCGTGTTCAGAAAAACCTTTATGAGAAGGTAAGAGCATAATTGTTTTTTAAACCAAAATAAAAAACTAACCTTAAATATTTTTGCGCCAGGAATTTCAGGGACTGGTTCTTCTGAGTAAGAAAGATTTTGCTCCATAAAAAATTCCTGTATCGCAAGTTCACTGATTTCTATACCAGTTACACTGTGTCCCAGATCTGCAAACCTGCATAAAACCATATGTTTACACTTTGACCTTTATTTTGAATACAGTATTAAAGGCTGGGGATGTAGCTCAGTAGTACCATGCCTGCCTGGCAAGCACTAGGTCCTGAGTTCGATCCCCAGTACTGCCAAAACCCCCCAAACAATTAAATACAGTAGTAAATAAAGGCATGTATATCTTCTTTAAAAGTTCATATGATTTCAGATTCATAAAATTTTCACAGGTAGTATATGGTACTGGGTCTACATATTCTTTTGTTTTTTGAGACAGGGTCTCACTTCATAGTTCAGGCTGGCCCTGAGCTCACTATGTAGCCCAGGCAAGCCTGGAACTCAGCAATCCTCCTGTCTCTGCCTCCCGAGTGCTGGGATGACAGGTGTGAGCTACCACACCCGGCATTTCCAGCACTGTATTCTTGAATCTCTCGCTATATATATTGTTATATGTGATTGTGTTCCCTAAGAAATTAGGAAGGAAACAAAAATTTGAAAAATTGTATCTTAAAATATTGATTTAATAAGAAAGTATCTGACTAGAGAAAATGCTTTCCGAATTTCTTAATTCATTACTGCCCATAACATTTTCAGTGGTGACTGGAGGTTCTATGTCTATGTCTGTGCTGTCTAGTTAACAGCCATTACCCATGTACTACTGTGCACTTGAGATGTCTGACTGAAGAACTGAATTCTAAACTTTATTTGGTTAAAAGTTAAATAGCAACACGTGGCTAGTCATCACTGTACCAGAACATGCAGCTCTAGAAAATTAGCAAACATTTTTTAAAGCAAATATTTCTATAATAATCTCATAATTTCCACTTAGCATTATTCAAAAACTTCTTTTGTTATCACATGTAAATAACTAGTATTTTTCTGGCAAGCTTTGTTATTACAGAAATCACAGTTTTGGCATCTTGAACATATGAGACAACATTATTAACAGCAGAAATACCTCGTCATAATAATGAGCTTGTGTCAAATTATACATAAAAATACATAATGCAACACAGGCTAAAGAAATCACCACAATATGCAAAATTATGCAAAGCAATCAAGGCTGATGAGAGGTACAGGTTAGGGAACAATAAAACATTTTGTCAGTGACACAGAGAATAAAGACAAGAACCTAATGGTAATGGTTTCACATATATGAAATGGTGGAGAAATAAACATTCCCACGTGGGCCTCTTGAAAAAAACACCTAAGGTTGATTTGTGGAAGTGGGTGGTGGAGGAGCTGGAGTTTGTGAATTTTTGTGATGAGATGTATGGAAAACAACTGGAGGTCGGACGAACAGGTGTAACACCAGCCATGGGTAGGAGAGACTCACAATCCTTGGGGTAAGTGTGGCACAGGGCAATGGCCAAGGGTGTGTGTGTGTGTATGTGTGTGTGTTTGTGTGTGTGTGTGTGTTGTATTTACATACAACTTAGTTCAGCTAGGCATAGTTTTTTCATCTAATGTTTTTTGCCCATGAAATCACAATTAGCAAGTGTGAAACCCACATGATGATTGAATTGTTTCCTAATATATAGTCTTGTTAGAACGCAATTCACATTTTCAGAACAAGAAAAGACTGATGGTACCTATTACCTATATAAGAGTACAATTTTTCATGTGGGCAGAGCACAAACTGTTTACAGTTCTAAGAACAACTTATCTTTTCATGTTTTCTAAAAATTTGTAAAATATACAGAATTTCTGAAATTCTCCATACATTATTTTTAAATACAAAATAGAAACAAAATTGTCCAAATTGTTCACTTGAGTTTTTACTTCCTATTCAATATACAGAAAAGGAAGCACAGTGTGGCATAAAAACAAAAGAAAAAACCAAAGTCTAAATCATTTCGCTTTCATGCTTTTTGTCCTTAGTTTATGGTCGGTTATCTATTCCCACGTGATGTCTTTATGGACATCATTCATAGGTGGGTTACATAAATGAAAAAATTCTCTAGTAACTTCTGTGCAATTATAGTAGCTCAGTGTTTATATTTTTAATGACTTTAAAAATAAAATATTCAACGATCACATTTCACTGTTTATTTCCTCATATTCTTTCTCAGTGTTACCTAAATCCCACAGTGACATTTTTACCACTTATGACAGTGCCATTACACAATCTGTTTATGGAGTTAATATTTTGTCTTGTAGGTGGTGCCCAAACTCTTTTCTGGTTCAGAGATTTGGTTAAGACATAGGTCTAAAGTCGAAGTGTTCTTAAGGTAATGGCCCAGACTGAATCGGCCATAGCTGCTATTTAACATGTTTTTAGTGTAAGTTCCAAGGCTGTGGCCTACAAAAGTTTAACCATCTCCACTGGAAAATCAACTCCAAATGCATGTATGCTCTGTGGGGAGGTCTTGTACAGAAGATTTTTTAATTACTATGTTATATTTGTACTTACTAATCTTTTTCATACATCCTTTCTTCTTTTCTGCTTACTGATCAAAATTCTCAACTTTTGGGCATATAAATGAAAGCGTGTTTTGCAAGGTAGGCCTGTGCCTATATCTTATTACAATAGAGCTCTATATAGAAAATGATTTTTCAGGTTTGTGACATAAGTGTGACCCATAACAATGGCTTTTTAAGGAACATGAATCCATGACATGAATATGTTGATGCTTATTTGTTCATACCATTTCATCTCCACTGCTTTTCCACAAAGAGGAAAAAACACTCTCAGTTGCCTCTCGCCTTTAAGAAAAGTATCCAAATGCTTCTTTAATAGCCTGGGAAGAAAAATAAAAGTTGTTTGTGCCCAGCGCACTGGAGGATGATGCAAAAGTATGATGCTAATTTTCATGCAATATCTCAATATTCCCAACAACCTGAATTAGCAGATAATATTAATGATTATACTCTTCAGTTTACATATAAACAAATAGGACAACTAAGTAGCTTGCTCAGTTGTACAGCTAGTTAGTGACAAATCTGCCTTATGTCCTGGACTTCCTTAAAACTTCTAAAAACTGCTTATTCTTTATCGCATGTGTTTTGGAAATTCTATATTAATCTCCAAATTTACACTTTTTTATGTGATGTGGAGAGGGAAACTCTAAAGCCATGACTTTTTTCAACATTTACTTTATGGAAAATTCTTTAAGTGAGTTTAACGCTTGTAGTTCACGTTTTCTTTAGCGCGGTGGCTTTTCTAAGGTCTCCTGCGTGGCAGATATCTATCTGTAACAGTTTCTCTCAAGCTTTCACTCCCTGCACACACACACTAATCACAGTGCGGGTGGTGAGGACAATGATGATATGATGGTGCCTCCTGGGGGGGTCGGTATCTTCACGGAAAAAGGACCACATGTAACAGCCATGTCAGTCATTGTGGCCCCTGATGTATCACCGCTGCCACCAAGGAAACCATGCTGCTACAATGCTGCTCAGCACCTTGGCTCACTCACTAACTCCTTTCAATGACTCATTTCCACCCTCGGGATGATGCTTCGACATTAGAATGCCATTGCTTTTGAGAACAAAGAAGCAGAAATGCTATTTTAGCATCTGCTGTATGTACAGTAGAAACATATATGGCTGACATGTAAATGCTATGGATACTGCATTTTTGTGGTAATACGAACTGAACTCACGACCTTACGCTTGCCAGGTAAGCACAGTGCCACTGAGCCACATCCCTGGCCCAGGTGTTTTTTAAAAAAGGCATGATTTCCTAAGTCTTCCACACCATGCATTGGAAATTGCATAATTATTTAAACACTGAGGGAAGAAAAGACATTGCCAAGGATGTGTTCTGGCATGCTGAGGATGTGTTCTGATTTCTGAGATGCTACAGTATGAAAAAATAAAAAACATGCATCTTAAAAGTCAAATAATATACACCTGCATTATTATTTGGTTTCTAGTAAAAGCATTCCTCTCTCATAGACCAAACATGTCTTACTGATGCCCTTCTGCTTGATGAAATCCGATTTTGTGGTTCACCCAATTGTCTTGCCATTCTTCCTGGGTTATTATTCGGTTCTTCTGCACCTCACTGTCAGGGTACTCCTTAATATCCAGTGAAGTTCTTGTGTCACTCATAATTTTGTAGATATCACTGTCTCACAAGCAGATAATGTCTAAATGGAAAAGATTGTCAATGTTGTCACTTAAGGTCACTGAAATTCTGTTGACCCAAATGAAAAACTATTATCTTCAGCTTTTAAGAACATTTGAACATCTAATAAAAAACCCATACAAGTAATTACTTTTCAGTGAGTCTGGAAATGTAAATGCATATTACACATTAGGAAAGATCTTTATATATAAATTGAATTACACCTTAACCCAGTGAAAGAATTTGGTTTCACTTTGCAGTTCTGGCTGGCCCCAAACTCACTATGTAGCCCAGGCTGTCCTTAAACTCTCAGCAATCCTCCTGCCTCTGACTCCTAAGTGCTAGGACTCCTAAGTGCTAGGATTACAGGTGTGAGCCACTATGCCCAGCAATACGGTGTGTGGTACGTGGTACCGGGGATCAAACTCTCGGAACTTTGCGCTTGCCAGACAAACGCGGGAACCACTGAGCTAAATCCTTGGCCTAGGTTAGTTTCAATTTTAAAAGGGGGAAGATGACAAAAACAACCAGGCATTCTACAGCTTATCATCTTTGTAAGCTTTTATGAGAAACTTTCTATTATTTTATTCTTTTAACATATTGATATTTACTTGCTATTTTTATCAGCGGTATTCACAATTTGAAGAATTCAATAGTTTTGTTATGGAAATAGTAATCTCCTTCCCAATGAAGAGGCAAGCAGCTACTCCTAAATCTTTGCTGAGTCATGCTACTTCCAATTAACATGCTGGTTTTGTATCTTCTCAACTTATTTCATTCTAGATAGCATCTCAAGAGGATACACAGTTCATTCTCTTCCAGCTTCTCAGTATACACACATGCACACACCTCATGTTTTCTTCTGTCTGCTATTCTCATAGCATATTTTTGATGAAATATTCTGGGTGCACTGGAACAAGGTAAATACTATTCATAGACAAGCCAAAACACTCTGATTACTTTTCCATACAATGGTTTAATTCTATAGTTAATAAATGTCTTGCTTACTTACTCATGAAGTTTTCATATACTTGTAATTCAACCTTAAGATGGGCCACTTGTCATCAGATACAATTGTTACCAATTAGTCTGGGTCTTTGTTTCAGTGATAATGGACATTAAAATCAAGGCATTCAGCATGAATGTATGAGAAAAGGCTTTACTTAAAAAATAAGAGGAAAATAAAGGGAAGTATAGCTCTGACAAAGATCAAGCTGCCCCGCCCCCCGACAAAGGAAAAGTAAGAGAAAAGGGCTTCTGTTTGAGGGACTGAAAGGGACACATGGCTGAAGTGGTGGCCTGTTCACAAAGAATGGAGACCAGTTTTATAGGGTGCTGTGGTGGATTGGGGCTCGCTAATCACCAGACCAGAGGAATCCTTATGGAGCTAGGGCAAATTTAGTTGTCATTACAGATTATTCTTCCTTGGGCAATCTGTCTTGTGAGTTTCTACTAGAATTTAAGAACTGAGCCAGCAGAGATGTCTGAGCTTACTGAATGTCCCTAGAAATCCTAAAAATGACTTTAGCTATTCTTATCTTGATGTCATCAGTCTTGAAGGAGGATGAGATAGGCAAAATAAATTCAGGGCTAAGAAAACTTGTTCTGCCGACTTTTCTTAGATGGTCAACATACCTGTATCTTCAGTTTTAAGGTTATAAGGGATACATGGTGGTCGAGTTTTGTTAAGCATTTAGTCACCTGTTTAGTCATCCATAACCCTAAGTAAAGAGTCAGGGTTTTAGCACAAGCTGCTCTGACTGCCTCAGAAGAGAACATAAATTATGTTTTTCATGACTAACAGGCTGAGGGGCCAACAGTTTATTTGTCCTGGGTCTTGGGGGTCTCTGACCCAGTCATGACTGCTTCTGCTTTAAAAAAATCCTGTTATTGGTGGAGTTTAGGGAGGATGCAAAAATAGACATATGGGTTCAGAATCTTATTTCTATACTCTAAGTTTGTATTTTAGATGACTTCTCATAGCTTCTTTTTGGCACAGGAAAATGAACATACAGGGAACAGAAAAAAATAAACATAATTGGCAATCCATCAGAATGTACTGTTCAAGGAAAATACATTTCACTGTTACCTTTGTAGTATTAAAGGCACTATAATACTACAATCCCAACGTTCCCTTTAATTAGTTAGTAAATTCAAGTTAGCTTGGATTATGCTGGCACACTGTTACTGGTTTCTCAAACTTAATGATTTACCCAGGACGTAGCAAACACCACACAAAAGCAAGAATTTGAGGAAAAGTTCCCCTCTGTCACACAGTTTGGCTTCAGAAGACCTAGTGTTAAATGAGACTGCACCTCCATTATTACTGAGAAAACAAATTCACTTTTTAGCAAATTATTTGTTAACGAACGCTAGAGTTTTCTAAGAGGTTAGTGGGAAGTATCTACTTTTGTGGAGACCAGAAAACCAAACTGTCATAGTCTATTTTACAGTCGGAGCAACCTAGAATTGCACAATTTTTTCCACCAAACCTTGACTGTAACACGAATATCACGAATAGAATTACTCCTTAGCCGTTCTAACGCCTTCTCGGTGTGTACATTTGTCTACATCATTTGTGGAGCATAAAAGGTCTCTTTATAAACATGAGTGCAAAGTTTACGAATCAGTAAAAGCAAAGTTCACAACAATTCTTATTCATAAATACTAATTTAAAACGGGTTATTTGGACCCCAAGTCCTACCGTACCTAAACAAAAAAAAATCCTATTTCGGCTTTATTTTTAAATTATCATAAATTGAGGAGTGATTTCCCCAAGTAACAGAGCTCTGGCCTGTGGCTACGGGAGCTTTCACACTTGCCCCGCCGGGTGCAGCACGGCGCCCTCGTCCGGCCTCCCGCCTCCGGGGCGTCACGGGGCGCGCGGTCCGCGCTTCTTCCCGGGACCACAGTGCCGCGCGGTGCCAAGCGGTCTCTTCAGCTCGAGCCCCTTGCCATCGACCTCCTCGTTCCCCTGTTCCCTGCACCCCATCTGCAGCGCGGATTCCCTATCCCGGTAAAGCAGTCCAGCTCACACAGCCCGCCAGAGTGTTCCCGTTCCCACCCTGCCTGACGCACGGGAAAACCCACCTCGCCCGCTGCCTCGCCAACTGCCAGCACCGTCACCTCCTGGCTGCTCCTACCTCCCCAACCTTCCCGGGGCGCGCACGCCCCGCCCCATCCAGGTCGCAAGGACACGCCCCCTCGAGCTCTCAAGGCCCCGCCCCTCCCGGCCAGGTCTGCGCAACGGCGGAAGTGGCCGGGGCGGGGCGCGAGCTGGAGGGGGCGGGACCGGGCCCGGACTCGCAGCCCCCGCGGCTCCGCCCACCCCGGGTCACGCTGCTGAAGGGGCGGAAGCAGCGGCGGCGGTGGCCGAGCGGGACTGCGGCGGGTGGCACGGCGGGTCCCGCGGTCCAGGGCGCACGGCGGCTTTCGGTGCTCCGAGGTCGGCGGCACGCGGCTCGCGGCTCGGCGGGCGGGCGTGGGGCGGCGGCGGCTGTGGGGGGGTGACAGCGCCGCACAAAGCGGTGGGGCCGGTTGCGTGCCCTCCTTCTGCCCACAGCGACCCCCGTCTCGGTGGGGGACGGCGAGGGTCCCGCTGCCAGCAGTGGGAAGCAGCGCCGGGGACCCGTGGGAAGGAGGGACTCCCGGCCGGCTGTCGGGCGCTGCGCTCCCCGCGCCCCACGGGGTTTCCGTCGGCGCGGGTTGCCCGCGCCCCGAGACAACCACGTCCCTCGGCGCCGAGGCGCCCCGGGCTGCCGCTGCTCCCGCGGGGCGCAGGGCCCCCTTGTGGGGGTTGTCACGGCCGCGTCTGCCGGAGCCCCCTCCGAGGGCAGGAGCCGCGGCGCCCCGCAGGTGCAGCAGCGCGGTGGGCGGGCGGGCGACCCGGAGAGCCCCGGCCCCACGGGGGCAGCCGGCGGGGGAGAGGCGGGGTGGGCAGGCCCAGCCGGACAAAGTTGGGGTTCGCGATCAGGGACCCGGCCGGTGGAGGCCCAGTCTTCCCCAGGTGAGTTCGCTGGGCTTCGAGGGCCACTCTGGCTGGGGGTGCCCCCCCTGTACACTCAGCTCGCACTTTTGTTTCCCGTTTGTATTTGGTTTTTAAATCATTTTAACAGAAGAAAAACCGGTGAGGAGGGGGAGGTTTTCTTCGGCTGGTGCATAAGACCATCACCATCACCATCAATAATTAATTGTCTTCCGGGAGAGAAAGTAGTGAGCAGAAGACATCTAAGCACTTGATGATTCGGTACTGAATTATTGAACTGGATATTGAAGATTGAATTATTCAGTATTGAATTATTGTACTGGGTCCATATTTCTGAAAATTTGATTAGCGTGGGAATGCTTTTTAAGACAGGTTTTGCCTTGTCTTAAATGGTACTATGAAAAATGTCTCTGAAGAAGTTTCTAGTAGTTGTCCAATTTTTAGAAATTATGCTGATTGTGCTGTACCTATTTGTTCTATCTAGAGCCCTTTTCATTTTCGTTTTCATGAATTTTGTGTTAAGAAAACAACTCTTCTTGAAACCTCCCAGAATTCTGGGAGCCTGAGGCCGGAGGGTCTCAAGTTCCATATCATAGGGTCTCAAGTTCCACATCATTGTGGGCAACTTAGCAACTTAGTGAGACTCCGCCTTAGCAATTTAGTGAGACTCCGCCTCAAAAAAAAAAAAAAAAAAACCAGTGTGAAGGCCCCAGTTCTATCCGCAGTACTGGAAAAAGCAAAAACAAACACCTGGGGTTATTACACTACGGATCTACATATTGATATTTCTGTTTACATATTTGCAAAAATACACTCCAGTTATTACATAAAAATCAAAGCTGTGTATCGTAAAATAAGAAATATGCATATAAAAATTGGGTATGACACAAAATGATTGTTTAATTGTCTTATTTGAAGAATTGAGTGGGAAACTTCAGTTTAGTATTGCTAAGGTTGTATTTAAAGTACAACAATTTAGTCCTTCCAACTTAAATTTCTTTCCACTTCTAGACATAGTAAGCAGCAGTGGAAATACAGAGATTAAATTCAATGTGAAAAATGGCAGCATATAACTCTCAGTTGTATTAAGGTGAAAATGTGTATCTTAAAAAAATCTTCAATCTAATTTGTGTCTTTTATAGCTTATATTTTCATTTCCTCTTTACTCCCCCACTACCCTTTTTTTTTTTGAGACAGTCTCACTGTGTAGTTCAGCTTGGCTTTGAACTCACTATGTAGCCCAGGCTGGCCTTGAACTTGCAGCAGTCTTCCTGTCTCATCTGAGTCCTGGGATTACAGGCATGTATCACACCATACCTGGCAACCACTTCTTAAATTATATATATTTTTTTGCATTAAGCACATATTTTTAGTATATCATTAGATTAAAGCTTATATGAAATTTCTGGAAATTGTGTCTTCTTTTAGGAACATGAGCATTCCTAACAGGGTCTAATGTTGCACGAACCTAGGCTGATTTAATTTATGTTCCCAAATTCTACTTTGAGACTCAAATATTTTTGCTATGATACGTATATATATGATATATTTACATATACTGTATACATACATGTTCTGTATTTGTGGTTCATTTTATGTATAATGTGAGGGATATGTTTCTATATGTAATTGAAGAGGTACATTCTTATATGTATAAAAATTTATATATATAGGTAATGACTTGTTAGGTTAGACAACATTTTGAAAATACAAAATAGGATCTATAAAGCCTTCTTTGAGTATAAGAATGATTATATAGGGATATAGTGTTTAAGCATTATTAGCATTGTATTTAGCTATATAATGGAAGCTGTAGGACTAACTGGCAGTATATTTATTTGTTTTGGTGCTGAGGATTGAACCCAGGGCCTCCTGCATGCTAATCTCATCCTTTGACACCAAGCTGCATTCCTATACACCTTAACTAGTAATGTAACGCTTGAAGGAATATGATGCATTTCAGAACTCACAGGGTTTGTGTTTACAGCTAACATAGTGATCCTAAGAAAATGGAGACAGCAAAGTCAAAGGAGAATGACCCATTCCACTGATACCAAGATTTCTCAGAGTTAGTGGAGATGGTAGAGTTTTAGCTCAAGATACTAATAAGCCATGAACAGTACTCTGAAGGATGTTCATATGACTCACAAATCCGAAAAAGTTAGGAATTACAAGCTCCCAGAGCTTTTCTTCAAGATTATGTATGTAGAAGTTGTAGTTAATGATACCCCTTTTCTGATTTTAGATTCTCGTCCCATAGGTATGTCCTGTTTATTTTTCTTTCTACCACTTTGCGCACATGTGTGTGTTGTAAACAGTGGATCCGGGAAAGCAGATTCATTACAGAATCCATCTATTATTAATTACTTAACACATAATGTTTTTGCCTGTTTAATTGAAAACTTCTAGTAACTCAGTCTTTTGGATCACTACATGTTATTTCTCAAGTAGACTTTGATTTTTAATGTGTTACTTAAGTGTGTTACTAGACTGGTTTGAGAACACACAAGATTTTTTAGTACAAGACATGGTGCTTTGGTGTAAATTGGGTTTCTGTATCAGCAGTAACCATCGCTTCTGATAATGTAGAATGAATGAGCTGTTTTTTTTATAGTGTGGTAGACATCAGAATTCAGGAATTGCTAACAAGACTCAGTAAGTGAAAAGGGACCTAAAAGCTAGATGTTTTTCCTCAATGAATTTTGGATATAGTAGTGTAATGTATTTATGGGTCATTTGTGTGGTGTATCAGTTTTAAATGTGTGTAGGACTATTAGAGAGTACTCACCGCATATTTCTGCCAGGACTGGTGCTTTGCTTGGGTGGTTTGTTTCAGTTTTCACCCTGGTGCTGCGGTGTCTTTCAGTGCCCATCTCACAGAGGAGAGTGCTGAGCCGTGGTGTGGTTAAGTAGCGTGGATGTGGTGATTTTATACTCAGGTGGTCTGACCACAGAGACTACACTTGCCCCTACTAAACCACCTAACAACTTCACTCTGTGATTTCGAAAACCTGAGCAGATGCTGAGACTTAGTGGTGCTTTTTTTTTTTTTCAGATCTCTAAAGCCATGGCAGCCCCTCGGGGGAGGTCAAAGAAGAGAACAGTGTATGATCTAACTCCAGATAGCCTTCCTCTGAGGAGTTCCGGCAGGCAGGTAGTATTCATTTGTTCACTCAGCAAATATTTGAGTACACGGAAATACTATAATTGGGACCGAGGAATAAAAGCTGGAAAGACATTAACTCCAGGCCTCAAAACGATTGCACCTGGTGGAGGAATTCACACTGTTTCATAACACTGCATGATAAAGTGATGGGCTCTCTGGCCACGAGGACTCTTGTAAGGGTAAAGGCCTGGGGTGGATGAACACAGTGCGATCTGGGGGTTGCAGTGTGTGGTTGCTGCCAGGGTAGCAGGCTGGGCCAGGTGCTGCTGGCCCTGGATGTCCTTCAGAGTGACTTGGGCTTCAGCGCAGAGTCGGTGGGTTCCATCAGGTTCCCTGTAGGGCTTTGCTCTTTCTTTTCCTTAGGTAGAGTGTTATGTCTACTCAAGAGGAAAAGTGAACACAGTTTTTTTTCCTGGTTTTAAAAATCTAACACTAAAGGATTCTAAGGAAGAAAATTCTCGATTTGAGGGTGACTTTTGCTTCTTCTGTGTCCCTTTTTCCTAAGAGAGGCCGACGAGGCTAGGTTCCTGTGGTTAAAGGGTTGCTTCTGTGTCACTAGTGAGGCAGTGATTTGTTTGCACAGTGCAGCCATGAGGAACCTGCTGGGCTGGCCAGCGACTTTTATGCTGCTGGGATGTTGTTGACCTCTGCGTGGAGAGCTTGTGATGCAGCCTGGTGTGATGGTGTGTGTTTTTGTCCCAGTACTCTGGAGGCCAAGGCAGGGAGAGTACAAGTGGGAACTCAGCTTGGGCACCTGAGTGAGACCTTGCCTCAAAAAATAAATAGCTTGGGCCGGAGGGTTAGCTCAGTGGTTCCAGCACCTGCCTCGCAAACGCAAGGTCCTGAGTTCGATCCCTGGTAACCACATATAATGCCATGGAGACACACCCACCAACAATCAACACCGCATACCACAATGCCGGGCGTGGTGGCTCACGCCTGTAATCCCAGCACTCGGGAGGCAGGGACAGGAGGATTGCTGAGTTCACGGTGGCTTGCCTGGGTACCATAGTGAGCTCAGGGCCAGCCTGAACTACAAACGCAAGACCCTGTCTCAATAAATAAATAGATAGATAGATAGATAGATAGATAGATAGATAGATAGATAGATAGATAGATAGCTTGCTAGCTTGCTGGGTAGGGCTGGGAATATAGCTTAATGAAAAGGGCCTGGTCGCATACCCAGCACTGCAAACACAAAACAAGAAAACTCCTAACATATGTGATGTTAGTAAACATCCCATTACCATCAAGCCTTGTCAGACCCCGAAGCCTGAACTTCAGCTGGCTCTTCCACAGGCAAAGAAGAAGGTAACAGAGACAGCAGACGAGGACGAAGATGGTGTGTCCGAGAAGAAATACCGGAAATGTGAAAAGGCAGGCTGTACGGCAACATGTCCTGTGTGCTTTGCAAGTGCTTCGGAAAGGTCTGTTGAGCAGGGCAAGGCTGGCCTCCCAGTCTGTCTGTGAGAGCGTGTTACAGGGCAAATCACTGTGAGGATAGCTTTCCTAAAAGGAGAGGTGGAGACACTAAGGTACAGAACATGTCATCTGGTACCAGAGACGTTGCTCTGTCATCTGCAGCTGGCCACAGGCTCCCGACACACCTTGTTACACCTACTCCTCAGGGAGAGACCACGCCTGTATCAGTCCTGCAGTACAGCGTCCTCCAGTGCAAACCGCTTTAGCTGCACCTGCTCAGGGGTTGGCTGGAACCAGGTGCAGGGTGAAAGGTCTCTAGCGCTCCAGTGGGGATCAGCACCTGTTTACTTTTCACTTTTTACTGTTGTTCTCTTCGCCCTCGTGTCATGAGTCTCATAGAATATGTGCCATTAACGTCAGTTGTGCTATTTTTTGTTGGGGTGGAAGAGATGTAACCTTTTTAACTTGCAGAAAGAAATCATCAGCACCAGCTTAAGATTCAGTAAACCTAGGAAGCAAGTCCTGTAGTTGTAAGCTCAGAGAGGTTGTGTGCTGACGTTCCCACTGGTGTGATATTTTTTCAATTGTGGTATCACCTGCTGTTTGACAGGTTATGTTGCTAGACTGCCCGTGTGGTGATCAGAGGGCAGGTGGCCAGACCCATGACTGTCCAGTCCTGGGCCAGTGCTATGTCTAGAATTTTCTGTCCTTCACACATGCAGACTGTAGCAAGTGCAGTGACATTGTTTCATGTTGTGAAACACCATCAAAGCCTCCAGAAGTCTTGGCAAGACTCTTGAGACCTAGGTAGCCAGTTAGGTTATGTGCCACTGGCACCACATCTTTGTGTCGTGGTGTATTATGTGTGGAGCTTCTCCAAAGTGCTCACATGATGGTGCAAGTGCAACTTCCACACTCGCCCTTGTGTCATGAGCCTAAGTGGAATTGTAGGTGCCATAACAACTTTGTATAATGTGACCTCCGGCTGTGTATGTAAGGTGTATATGAAACAAGTGAATTTTTTATTTAGGTTTCAGCCCCATCTCCAATATAACCCAGTATATACATGCAGATATTCAAAAATCTGAGTGTCTGAAGTCCAGAACACTTTTGGTCTAAGCATTTTAGCTGAATTATTCAGCCTGTATTATCTGTCATTCATCCAGCCTGTTTTCCTTGTTGTGGGCTCATGGCTGTTGGGAGTCTTAGGTAGAGAAAATGCAAAATGGGCTTGTAGAATATGTTGCTAAATTTTTTAAGTGAAAAGAAATGTTAATTCATTAGCAAAGCCACATGTTTTTGTTCCTTTCAGATGTGCCAAAAATGGCTACACATCCCGATGGTATCACCTTTCCTGCGGGGAGCATTTCTGCAACGAGTGCTTCGACCATTACTACAGGAGGTCCGCTTGCTCACGGTGGGAGGTGTGCTTGGCTGGTGTCGGGGATGCCCTCAGGTGCTTAAGGCCGGTTCCTGGGCTTCCTGAACTCCTGTGCTGTTCAGCCACGGCCACCGTCTCTCTGATTCTGAGCAGGACTTGGAGATCTTGGCGCTACTCTGATGGTGCCCAGGGCCGGCCTGCAGAAGCAGGGCGTGGGGGTGCTGCTGGCCAGGCAGCCATCCTTTCTTACCAGTTCTGTAGATTCTCTTTCTTCTCACTTGTTCTGATGGGCAGCACGGAAGTTCTGTGGATTTTTTCAAAGAATCAGATTTGGGTTTTAGTTTTATTTTCAATTCCATTATACTCTTGATTTTTATTACTTTTTTCTGCTTGTATCAGATTTTTCCTTAAGTTCTTTAAGTTGGAAGTTCAAGTTTATTGGCTTTTGCTCTTTTTTAACTAAATGTATTCCATACTGTAATTCCTGCCAAGTACCAATCTAGTTATACAGTATTCCACAAATTTTGATGATTTTATTATCACTTTTTTGTTTATAATCTCTTTAATCTCCTTCAAGTTATTTTCTTTGGTCCAAGATTATTTAAAAGTAAGTTGTTTAATTTACAACTGCCTTTTATGTGTTTGTATTATTCATATTTTAAGTGATTATTTTTATATTTGGATTAAAATATATCCTCTTGTTATTTTCTATATGGTACAGTTTTCTCTACCTTTGTCCCTTTTTTTGTCTTCTCTGATTTTAAGTGAATATTTTATGGTTTTCTATATTTTACCTATTGATGCAATTTTTTAATGGCTTCCTGAGGATTCATGATGTACATTAGAAAATACTCTGTTCCTTCTAAACCTACTGTAAACTTCCTGTTAAGTTTGAGGTACCAGAACTGATGAGAGCACCCCTCTGATGGGTGCTGTATGGACCACTAGTGACTTTCCTCCTTATAAGGCTAATGAAACCCTGCTTGCAAGCTTTACCAATTTGTCTCATGGTTTTTTTTTGGTTTTTTTTTTGCTTTTTTTGGAGACAGGGTCTCGCTTTGTAGTTCAGGCTGGCCCTGAGCTCACTATGGTGCCCAGGCAAGCCGCCGCAAACTCAGCAATCCTCCTGTCCCTGCCTCCCGAGTGCTGGGATTACAGGCGTGAGCCACCACGCCCGGCATTGTGGTATGCGGTGTTGATTGCTGGTGGGCGTGAGTCTCCATGCCCAGCATTGTATGTGGTTTCCTGGGATTGAACTCAGGACCTTGCGCTTGCGAGGCAGGCGCCGGAACCACTGAGCTAACCCTCCGGCCCTGTCTCATGTTTTAAAACCACTTGTTTTTTATTGTTTTTAGCCATAAAGATGGATATGACAAGTACACTACATGGAAAAAAATTTGGACCAGCAACGGCAAAACAGAACCCAGCCCTAAAGCATTCATGGCCGACCAGCAGCTCCCTTATTGGGTAAGAAAAATGATGCTGTGTCTTCTGTGGGGTATTTGTGAGTCTAACAGCAGGAGGAGTGGGGAAAGAAGATACTGGCTTCTTTTTTTTTTTTCTTTGAGACAGGGTCTTGTTTTATAGTTCAAGCTGGCCCTGAGCTCACTATGTAGCCCAGGCAAGCCTTGAACTCAGCAATCCTCCTACCGCTGCCTCCCGAGTACTGGGGTTAGAAGCATGTACCACCATACCTGGCACTGTGGTATGTGGTACCAGGAATCAAACTTGGGACATTTTGCTTGCCAGGCAGATGTCAGAACCACTGAGCTAAATCTCTGGCCCCTGGCTTCTTTTTTATATTTAGTGTTTTTTTACAATTGTTAAAACAAGTAACGCTTAAAAAAGTGCTTTAAATTTTTTTTTTTTTTTTTTTGAGACAGGGTCTCACTTTGTAGTTCAGGCTGGCTCGGAGCTTACTATGTAGCCCAGGCAAGCCTTGAACTCAGCAATCCTCCTGTCTCTGCCTCCAGAGTGCTGGGATTACAGGCGTGAGCCACCACGCCCGGCACTGTGGTATGTGGTATTGATGGCTGGTGGGCGTGAGTCTCCACGCCCAACATTGTATGTGGTCACTGGGGATTGAACTCAGGACCTTGCACTTGCGAGGCAGGCGCTGGAACCACTGAGTTAACCCTCCGGCCTGAAAGTGTTTTAAATTTTTGAATAGTGTGACATTTATAGAAAGTTGCAAAGGTAGCCCAGAGAGTTCATGTATTTCCTTCACCCCGTGTCCCTAATTCATTAGCATATGTCATGAGAAATGATCAGATGACAGAGTGAGTGACAGGGTAGAAATGGTAGTGCAAAGTGAGTCAACTTACTGGCTGTGAATTACCTCCTTTCTAGGTGCAGTGCACAAAACCTGAGTGTAGGAAATGGAGGCAGCTTACTAAGGAAATCCAGCTTACTCCACAGATAGCGAAGACTTACCGGTGTGGCATGAAACCAAATACTCCGAAGGTATGGTCTCCTTGGAGTTCCGTAGAACTCACTGATACTTTGATTTAGTTTCCAGTAGAAAGTCATAGTGTATTTTTTCACTTAAGTGCATCAATCATTTTATCAGTGTCTGTGGAACATAATCCCATCTACAGTGGATGAACCACTTACAAGCTTGCTCTTCTCTTAGAAGAGAGTGAAAAGGCAGAGGACAAAAGAGGGTGCCAGCTAGTCTCTCCTTCCTTTACTGCAAAAAGAGGAGCTGTCTTAGAAGCTCGGATTTCTGTTTATATTTCAGTAAGTAGAACAGATCGTACAGCTACTCTAGCCGACAGGTGGGACAGAGGAAGGAAATATTTTATAACTAAGCATGTTGCAACATCAAACAAAAGCAGATCTTGTTAGTAAGGAGAAACAGGTGAATGGATGCATTTGGTGGTATTAGCCATGGTGGATATAAGGTGCTGCTTTTGAAACTTGGGAATTCATGTTTAAAAATATGTAATTAAGCTAGATGTTAGAAGCATTGATCTGTATAAATGCCACTCATACTTTGAGGACATTAAAATTATTAGAAATATTAGAAATGTCAGAAGAAAAGTACTTTCTTTTTGTGGTACTGGGGATCGAACTCGGGCCCTTGGGCTTCCAAAGTAGGCGCAATACCACTTGAGCTAAATCCCTGGCCCAGTACTTTCTTTTTTAAAAAATTGAGGAATAATTTACATATCATAAAATTCACCTTTTTAAATTATACAATTCAGTGACTTTAATGTATTTTCACAGGTATATAATCATTACCAGAAAAATACTTCCTTAGTTCAAATATTTCCTTTTTAGAGAGTGAAAGTTTTATAAAGTACATGATCAAATTTTTTAAAACTTGGAGTTTGAAACAAAGCAACACATAATTTTATTTAAAAATATCTGGAGGCTTGGGGGACAGAGCCTTTGCTGAGCATGGCCAAGGCCCTGGGTTCAGTTTCCAACTGGAGAAGAGGATAAGATTTTGAGCACGAGTAAATTTATATTAAGTATCACACTAATGCAGTCTTAAGATTTTAAAAAGTAAATTGAATATATATATTATAAATACACATACTTGTATGGTACGATAAAACTGAAAGTTCTTAACTTTTTCCTCCTTCCTATTTTAATAAGGAAATTTCCAGTAATTTGTTTATTCTACAAAACACTTTTGCTGGTGCTGAGTACTGAACTCAGGCCTTTCTCTTGCATTTAATTATGTGTTTATGATAGGCACATTTTTAAGGCTGTTGATACAAACAGCCAGAATACTTTTTAAACATGTAATGACCTATGATTCGGGGTGATCATTATAGTAATACCTTACTTGCATGGAGTTATAGTATTTTTATTAGATGAAAACTTGCATCTTTTTTATTTTTGAAGTGTGATTATAGACTGCAGTTACATGCAGGGATTTTAGGTGAACTTGAGTTGTGAGAAAGTCCACAGTGTGTACACAACATTTCCATCCCTGGCAAGCACCAGGTCTTTTTTCCCTTCCTTCCGGGGGCAGCTGCTGTTCTGATTTCTATCCCTGCAGAGTCGTTTTTCAGGCTCCTGTACTTCATAAAAGTGGAATCAGCTGATACAAGCTCTTTAATGTTTGGTTTCTTTACTGAGTAAAATTGTATTCGAGATTTATCCATGTCGCTGTACTTTCCTACATATGTGTGCGTCCATGTGTGTTACAGATTGTTCTCACCTTAAAGAATGTTTGTGTGTAACCATTTTCATCTTAAGGACATTTGTGTTATTTTCTTTGGAGTATGAATGAAACTGTAGTGTACATACTGTGCAGGTTTTTTGTAGACCTCCATTTTAATTTTTTAGCAGCAAATACATCAGAGTAGAATTGCTGAATTGGATAGTAAATTTTTTTTTTTTTGAGACAGGGTCTTGCTTTGTAGTTCAGGCTGGCTCTGAGCTCACTATGAGGCCCAGGCAAGCCTCAAACTCAGCAGTCCTCCCGAGTGCTGGGATGACAGGTATGAACCACCACGTCCAGCATTGTGGGTGTGGTACTGATTGCCAGTGGGCGTGAGTCACCATGCCCAATATCATATCATTGTATGTGGTTACCAGGATCGAACCAGGGACCTTGTGCTTGCTAGGCAGGTGGTGGAACCACTGAGCTAAATCTCCAGCCCTGAGTAGTAAATTTATATTTGATGTTTAAGAAACTGCCAAATAGTGTCTTGTGTTTGCCATACCACATGACACCCTTCAGTGGCAGTGTCTTTTGTGCTGTTGGTGTAGTGGGTATGCTCCAGCATCTGTGGGTTACTTCCCAGTTTGCTGATCACTAGTGATGTGTTAAGTGTCTTTTCATGTTTATTGACAATTTAGTTACCCTTTGGAAAATATTTGTCCATTTTTAAAAAACTGATTCTGTCTTATTGGTATATAGGAGTTCTTTATATAGATGTGAAGTGTTCTGAATGTTTTCTCAGTCTGTATACTGCCTTTTTGTTTTCTTAGTTGGTTTTATGGTGAGCAAGAATTTTTAGTTTTGAGACTCATAATATTCATTTTTTTCCCTTATCCTTAAAACTTTTTCTTAGAAGCCATTGACTACTTTTTTTTTTTTTTTTTTTTTTTTTTTTTTTTTTTTTTTTTTTTTTTTTTT